>JACGDI010002003.1:923356-937016 GCA_014898725.1 Jacaranda copaia
TTGTGCCACGTGGCTCGGCCCCGAGATCTGGGCATAAATGACTATCATACCCCGGTTATGAGGAAAGCCTAAGTGTACCTGACAAGGACACTTGGGTAAATCCACATTCTTATCAGATTATAAATGAGGCCAACACCGCCACGCTCAAGGTAATTGCCACTTTACTGTTTTCACTACATACTCTCTATACACTCTCCATCTCACTGGAAACCTAACTTGAGCGTCGAAGAGCCTTAGCCGGGGCAACTCCGGCTAGTTCACGTTTGTTCTTGTTGCAGATCTCAAGCCCAATATCAACTCAATCCACCGGACTTCCGGACCATTCAGCTCTTTGCAGCATCAGTTGTTTTGCAAGAATTGTAACCAGAGAGGCGGATATTGCATTGGTGTTGAAGTATGTGCATCGACAGAAAGTTACAATAATGACACTATTGATTAATAGTCATAACTAAAACTAAAACAACTTGTTATAATCTTTCAAATATAAGTCAGGACATGTTTATTTTTTTCAAAGAAGCTTATAAGTAAATTTTCATCTCATACATATTTTTCTAGACTAAGGGCGTGTTTGATTTCCAAAATTAGTAATCTAATGTCATCTTGACTCATTGTAAATTATGTGAAATTATCATAATATCAGCTAATGTAATGTTATATTCGATATTATAAATTATATCAACACTATAATATATTTAAGTCTTGGTTTCATGTTTGATACTAGCAATTAAGCACTATATTATTTCATTTTTCCAATTGCAACCCCATTTCCAATGAGTTTTTTAATACATAAGAAGATCCATAAAAATTGATTAGATATTTTTTCATCAAATTGTGATTTTTTTCCTAAAACCTGTGCCTATTCATTGTGGATGTATGAATAGGCGCTAGAGTTAGCAATATTTGTGCATATTCATACAAAACGTAATCGTTTAGGCGCTACATGATGCATTATTTATTACCAAAAAGAGGATCGTATAAGCACGATATGGAAAATGGAATATGCACCAACATCAATATAGTATAGGCATTTCTTGCAAGCATGTGTGCTAGGAATTCACTTAGGCATCACTAACATAAATAAGCACCTAAGTTAGCAATATTTGAATCTAACTTGATTTAAGGGGTTTCAAGGTAATTTGCTAGTGGAATTTGAAGGATATATTGATAAATTCACAAGATAATCGGTCAAGAGAGATTATGAATCTCTTCTTAAACCCAAAATTTAATTACATCATAATTCCATGCACACTAACGACTCGGATATAATATGTATCCGCCCAATCACCTTAATCAAGCATATTAAACAATACACTAGCTGTTATCAAAACAACTAATAGAATTTATTAGATGGAATCAAATGCTGCCTAAATAAACACAATCACACACACAAACAAAAAAAAATTAATAACGTAAAAAATTTTCACTAGACATTAAAGTACACCAAGGTTACTGGTGAGATGGAGTGAGACCAAGCATAAATTGGCAACAAAAGTCATATAAACCTACTTATGGATCAAGTTCAAATACCTTTGATAATATTCAATAATTTATCCAAATACATAATTGAATCAACTACAAAATTTACTATAAAAGTAACAAAATACAACTATACTAAATCCATTTTTTTAATATTTCTTAAATAAAATCAATTTCCACAAAATGAGTATCAACAAAAAATACCCAAAAAGAAAAAAGAAAAAAATGACGAATTTTACTGCATTTTCTTCTGACGCTGGAATCCTCTTGCCTTGCCTTTGTACGTCCTCCGGCCCTCCATCTTTATCATATGGAGCAAAAAGTCGGCCCAAGAATCAATCGGGCCCGGCAAACACCAATGGACGCAATCATTGTACAACGTCACATTCTCATTGGGCCTATGCCCATATCTACTCGGGTGCCCATCGGGCCTCAAGAGCATGGCCTGGGTCGTATCCAGCAACCTCAATTTCTTCTTCTCCTCCCTCTGCGCAACCCTAAATTCCTCCAACTGAATCATATACAGCTCTAAATTCATGCCCTCCAAAATCGTCTCGTTGCTCCGGAACGGCCTCTGCCGCACGCAGTTCCCGCCCTCATTCCACAGCCCGTTCTCGAAATGCGATGGCGCGAAGGTACGCAGGAACGTCACGCCATTGAAATTCTCTCTCCCGTTAATGGCCTTCAACGCCGTCCGGAAGACGCGGCGGTAGCCGTAGGTCATGGGGAGGTCGGTGATGTTTGGGAGCTGGCAGTAACGGCAGCCGACGATGCGGCGGTTCTCGTAGTAGACGGCGGGGCGGGTGAACCAGTGGCCGGCGTTGAGGATGACGTAATCGAACTCGTCGATTTGGGTCGTCCACGACTCGTCGTACTCGTCGAGGTAGAGGTTGAAGAGTCCGGTGTGGGTCGGGCCGTCGGAGTCTCGTTCTTTGGATCTTACCAGAAATGGGGTCCAAAAGTAGGCGAGGGTAAAGTTGTAATTTTCGTATTTCCAGCGTTTGAAATGCTCGTCGGAACTTGGGGAGTCATCGATCGGATATTGTACCTGAAAGTACAAACAGGACAAAAAGAATTATACCTTAAAAAAAATTAAATTGTTCAATAACTTAAAACGGAAATGATCACAAATAGATAAATAAATAAATAATGCATTTCTACTCATGATTGTGAAAGTTAGAACGACTAAACGAGTATTGAAACTAAAATAGACTAACATTTATACCTTTTATGTAAAGTAATATATTAAATAACTTACTTAATAAAACAAATGCTAATTGATTTAATAAAACTAATTTTGTGCAATTTCAAATGAAACAATTATTTTGAGATAGGGATCCTAATATTGTTCTCAAAATAAAAAACAGTAAGAATTTAGACCATCAATGTTGCTTACACGACACCTTTCAATTTATTTGTCATATGATAAATTCATAGGTCAACTTTATATGTTTTTCATAAGTTATATTTAATTTATGGGTCGACTTGTTATAAATATATCAGCCACAATTAATAAATATACCCATTTATTTACTACTTTTACTTAGTGGACTATTCTAGAATTTTCGTTGAAGATCACCCAACAACTCTGTTTATTTATATTAATAATATTAATTAAATCCTAAAAGCAATCGGGAAATAAAAAACTCAAGACTCCCAAGAATAGGAGAAGGGGCACAATGAAAATTGAAGAGACAAGCAAATGCGAAAAATTGAAGCAACCATAAGAATGATAGTAGTTGCAATCTTCACTCAACCATGCAAATCCATAGCCTTTATGATTAAAAAGTCACTTTAATAGTCTCCAAAAGAGTAACATCTAATTGAGAACCTAGCCCAATGTGCACACACACACTTAAGCTGCAATACACACACACACACACACACACACAAACAAAAACAATAAACAATAAACATCTAAATATTCACAAACTTAAATTATTTATTTAGAATAATATCTATATCTGTAAGAACAAATTAGGGGATAATTCGGGCACATGCGCAAGCACATGCACTGTTCTACTTTTGCTAAACCATTGGAGTTTCTGCACAAAATTTGAACCAACGTACTGTATCATTATTGTCGGCATTTAAAATTTTCAAACTTAATGAAAATTATAATATATATGTATATGTATATATATATATATATTATAATCTAGATAAATAAATTAAGTATCTACGATGTCAGTGTAAGGATTTAGTTTAACAAATCTTGAAGAGTACAACAATTATGTATGATTTCTAGATCAAGGATTTGTTGAGGTGGTCACGTGGCCAAGATTGGATTCCCTATGTACACTTTGTCACCTTCCCTCCTCGTTATTTTCAAAAAATAGAAATATTCTATTTTAAAAAGAAAATAGAATGAATCACAATTTTTTTTTCTTTCACAAGTGGGTTACGATAGAAAATATCGTTATCGTTTTGTCCAGAATTAGAAATTTTTATTTCTGAGTAACAGGACTAAATTATTATAAAATATGATAAAAGATAAAACTTTATAATTTAATAAAAAAAGTGTATTATATAATTTTATATAAATTTTAAGAGTGACCATTGTTTTTATCAATCCTTTTTTCGCTCTGCCCTCGTACTAAAATAATATTTTTCAGTTCATACATTTGCTACTCAAAAATCCATGTTATGCTACTTAATATTTTATTTTTTGCCATCGTTATATTCTCATCAATTAAACAGAAACCACTTAAATGTATATATCTAAATAAACGACTTAAATTTCCACTAATTTCTATAATTATCTCTTCGTGCCCATCCTTTTCACTAGTATCCTATGCTAATTTCAGTGCATAAGAGAATAAACTAAAAAGGTGTCCAATATTAATCCAACACATCCAGGCTGTCTTCTTTTAGCTTTTCATTAATCAATAATTCAACTTTTGCTGGTTCCCAAGATTTGAAGGGAAGCATAATGTGTTGATAACAAAAGAGGAAAAGAAAATAATGATAAGGTCAATTTATACGCACATCTATATATATATACACACACACACACACACATATTTAACTAGTTCTAAGTACATAATTCAAGGTTCTTTACTTTAGGTGGAAGACAAATAGAACCGGCTCACCCTGCATGGCTCATTGTTATCCTGCTGTTTCTGGTGGACAAAAGTCCCTACCCTTTATCATCTTATCTTAAAAAACAAATATCTTACATATACATTTTCACTACTAGCATGTTTGTTATTTTTCCTCCCTTAAAAAGCAAAAAAGAAATTGTAATTGCAATTTTGGAGATTAGATAGTAGTTGTTAGTCCCATAATTGTTTTATTCACAATTTACCTAATCGTCAAAATAATTGAGCCCGTGATGGGCTTTTTGAAAAACTCGCCCGGCTTGGGTAAACTATTTTCTTTGTTTTTTTTTTTTTTTAACTTCATTTCTTAATTTTCATGAGAATTAATACAAACGCGAATAGCTAGGTGTACAGCACTTTAAATCCTCAATTTTAATAAGTAATTAAAAAAATTCTTAAAAGGAAAATATTCGATAAAATATATTTAAAACAGATTATCGAAAATGGTGCACAATCTCATCCCAGAAGAAAAACCAAAATTAAATTCAAGAAAATATAAAAGAATATAAAGAAAGAGATGTGTCTCTATTGAAAATACAGCTTGAATAATAATAGTGATAAATAATAAATATAATTTTTACAAGACTATTAAAGGGATTGTGTTTTCTTAGAATAATTTTATTTTGAGAAAATATAATTAAATATATACTATTTTTTTTAAAATATTAAAATGAATTTTCTAAAATACCATCTCTTATCTTCTATTATCCCAAAAACGTTTTCATATTTTAATATATATATATTATTATTTTTATAATAAAAAATTATTTAATTTTATTTTACTCCAAAAATTCAATAAAAAAGACATTAATTTCATCGTTACATTAAAACACATATGAAACGTAAACAAACTTATCAAATTCTCCAAAAAAACAAATATTTAATTTTCCACAAATCGTAACAAAAATTCATTAAATTCCTTAACATAATTTTTTGCATTCCCAATCCCACTTACAATATTTATTCACTCAAAACAGATAAAACACATCCCAACAACGTTGCCCCTTGCCAAAGAAAACAGAATTAATGAAAGCGTTCAAAAGAAAAAGGGGCAAAAATGAAAAAAGAATTAGCAGAACTTACCCTGGACAAGAGGCATATCATAGATTGCATTTGGTTCCTCCCCACAGAATCTCCAACAAAAGCCAAGGACTTATCCCGGACCATATCCAAGAACTGAAACGGATTGAAAAGTGGCAAGTCACATCCGTCGGGTTTCCACCTCCATTTCAAGAACCCGGTATCCGGCCTCCCATATTTCATGCAGTTTTGGTGCTCATGGATGGCCCAGCACGTCTTATTCGTGTAATAAGGAGCATCCGGATTCGGAACCCATTCCCCTGTAAAGATATCACATTTTTCTTGATCATCAGTTATCTTAATATCCTCTGCATGGTAAGAAGCCGGGCCGATTCCGGCAGAGTTTTTGTAGCCGGACAGAGAAGAATCGAACTTTAGCAACGGATAATTGAGACGGATAACGGTGATGAGGATTAATGCTACGGCGAGTGTTATGGCTATTTGCTTTGTGTGTTTATTTACAGCAGTTAGCTCCATGATCTTCTTTGGAGCTTGAGAGGGAAACGATGGGGGCTGCCCAGGACGAGACTGGAATAATTATATTTTGGGCAGAGTGAAGAGCTAGGCTCGTATACTTTATATATATATATTTATTTATTTATTACATTGTCAAAAAAAAAAAAATTAATTTTAAAAATAGTTGGTCCTGGGCTATTATTGTAATTATCATTGTTGTTGTTTGTTTGGTTGGATTGATTGACAAATGCTTACTTCGGGACAATCATATAATAATTGATCAAGAAATTGAAATGACAAGAAAAATGATTAAGTGTGTATTAATTAATCACTATTATTGGTATGATAGACGTAAGGTCCATGGTCAATTTTTTACATAGTTAAGTTAAAAGAGATATATCATAATCTTTGGTTGAGAAAAGGAAATTGATAGAGAGTTTTTATAATGTGATTGACTTAATATTTATATAAGAACCCCACATTGATATTTCATTACAATATTGCAGTTCACCGACGGAATCATTACTGTTTCCCGTGATATCTAGTTTAGTGAACTAAGAGTGGTTTTGAACACCTCCAAAAAATATAAATAAATAAAGAACAATAATAGTTCAATAACTTTAAAGGGACAACATCAATGGCCAAAAATTAAGATGTAATATAAAACTTACTATTAATGAAAGGTACTAGTGATAACAATTTTTACTCTGTAATTAATAATGTAGTGTAGTAATTTTTATTTTATTATAATAATTTAATAGTAACAATAATTATTAGTGTGTTAAGTTGTCATTATCGATAATTAATGTGTGTGAATGGTGTTAGTATATTGATAATATAAATTATTACTAAAATATGTGAATATCTTTTATTATTGATGTTATAAATTTGTTATTAATTGTTAATATACAGTGACAATTAAATATATTTTTTATTATTATTAAATCTGTAAAAATTATAACTATGGTGAAATAATATTTTATAATTTAATATATATGTATATATATATATATATATATATAATAACAATTTTACATTGTCACAGAATATAATGCCACTAATTTTTTCTTGTCATGAAAATAATATGTTGGGATTAAGAAAATGAAGTTTTTCTTTTCCTTTTGCAATTTAAACTTTTTAGTTCCAATCTATGATTAAGATGAAACAAACAAAAATTTCTTAGCAAAATGAAAATAATTATTACTGAAATGAAATACTTATGTGAAACTGAACCAGTGAAATTGTAATTCAAGAATTTATATTTTTTTGTAATTTGATGTGGACGAATTCCCAGGTCAGGATGAAGATTCATGATACACATCGAAAGGACCTGATTCGCAATATTTATGAATAAAAAATTTAAATTATTAAAGAAATTCGGTAATTTATTAACTAAATTTGTCTTTCATCTCAAGTCAGTGAAAAAATTTAAGAAAACTATGATTAATAGTCCACTAGATTCTGAAAATAAAATAGTTGAATATTTATAATTCAACCTTGAGGATACCTTTGTTATTAGTTGTGCCGTTTAAGCTATTATGTTTTTTTTAAAAAAAATTATGATGATATCCCAACCATTTCTATGGAACTCAAATTCGTACCATTTTATTTTTATGATTGCTTTCTAATTTTTCTTTTATTTAACTGGGCAATAAAACCCATATTGTTAAAATATGGTATGCCAAAGCTAAAATTCTTGAATAATGATGTTAATATGATTCGTCGTAAAATATAGAGGTCCAACTTTTTAAAAATATTGTCCAATCGATACGCATGTAATGAAAAAATTATTCTAAAAAGTGTCTCTTTAAAAATAAAAAAAGAAAATAATTTATGAACCGCAGTCAATTCCTTCCATTGTGAATCAATTAATTATCATCATCAAGCATTTCCTTCTCCCTATTCGCTCCGTTGATCGTCCTTTTTAAGAGAGGTGCAAATTCGGAACTTCTCTTTCCGCGTTGTTGTATGTTAACGTTGTTGCACGAGATAAGTCGAAGACTTTTCTTGCTCAATCTTCAAAATCGCAGCCAAATAGATTATAATAATTATATATGGCACGTACAAGCTGCAACCACAGCCAAACAACTAACTAAACAAGTTAATGATCTGTTCATTACTTCAATATCATGAGAAATAGTCTAACATGAATCAATATTATTTAGGTAAACAACTTTGTACTATTTTACTCGTAAATTGACAAGTCTGGCTACAAAAGAGTCAAACAAAGAGGAAAAAGGACAACTAATCCTAGAACCATTGAAATTTAAATGAAACTTGTTCTACTCTTATACCGTATATAAGTTAAATCCGAGAAATAGTCTTCTTAAAATTAGTGAAATGAGGTCTAGTAGATTGAATCAAAGGAAGTCTAACTTGATTCAATAGGATAGTGAATCTAACTTAAAATTACAGATTAAATTAGGATTGTTTAAAAGTTTCAATAAAAACCCCTTAAAATTTAAGTTAATAAAGATTTTGAAATTGTAAAAAGTATGTTCTCACATATACACAATGTCTCAATTTTTTTATTTTGTAATTGGAGTTATGTATTAACATAAATATGTCATGTCCAGTTTTTGTATTTGATAAGATGATGTTATGTGATACCATAAACAATTCATATCGTATCGTATGACATCTTCGTAAAAAGATGAGAGCATTGGAATACGAAGACAATATATATATGTAAATATTGAGTACAAAATTGTCTTTTATTTATATAAAAAAAGAGATGATATTTAACTATTCTACTCTCTTTCCTTGACCTTTTTCTATTTTGGGGGTGGGACAATTTTCCACACTTTTATTTCAATCAAAAAAGAATCTAACTATGAGGAGCAAATGATAATATGTTTTAGAATCTCTATCAGTATAAATTAGATTTCATTTGCTAAGAGATATGATTCTTTTCGTGATAAATCAGATGGCGTAAAGCAAACTGAACAATTAAAAATTCCAGCCTGTCTATTGTGTCCCATCTTTTTTCCTCCCCTTAATTGCCTCATTATATAAGTGTACTATGCGTTCTTGCTAAAGTTGGCGGTCATTTTCATGCTTTAATTAATTAGGAATAGGAAACACTGTGTATTTGGGATGGAAATCATTGATTCGATGCTGATGTTATTATAAATTAGAATAGAATTGATTGAATTTTAATTCGAATTTAATTTTAATTTCATTCAATTCAAATTTAAATTTTTTTTTGATTAAAATATTCGATAGATCATATTCGATTATAAATATTTATAATTCAAAATAAATGAATCAAATATAAAATTAAACAATTTGAACCGTTAAACATCTGAATCCGAATTTTAATATTTTTTATTAAATTAATATTTTTATATATATTATTAATAAAGACTTTAAAATAAAACCTATATATTATATTAACTTAATATCTATATTGACGTCTATATAATACTATTAATATTGAGTTTTTAACTTAAAAAATAAGAGGCATATTGATAAAATGTCAAATATAATAATATATAATAATTTATCTATGTAGGAATTTAGTATTCAAATATTTAATTTTTAAACTAATATATAATAAAAAATTGTTAAAAATTCAAACACGACAAATTTATTTTATAAATACAATATTTTTATAAAATTCAAAAGGAAAAAAAAAAAGAAATGAAAAAAATAGATCAGGTCGGATTTTTTAATTGGATTCGGATATTGTACTGACTAACAAAGATTCTATAGGATTTTGGAATGTATTCGAATATGAATTTTGATAATCTTATTCAAATTTGATCTAAACCCGACACATAAATAACTCTAAATTAGAGCAAATGCAACCCAAAGAATAATCCACAACAACAGCCCAATCCATTAATTATACAAAATATATAGGACCCTAGGAGATGAGGGGGCAGACAAGGCCCATTCCAAGTTATCACCCAAATAAATTCTTAGAATGTAGTAATTTAAACCTATAAAAGACATGACTGAGACTGAATATTGAGTTTGATATTGCTACTGTTAGCATGATTTGAGGTTGTTTGCATGATTTGAGGCCATTTGTACCAAGATTATAGGATTGTTTATGGTAGGATGATATTCTGCATAATCATAGGATTATTTCTTTCCATGTTTATTGCAACTTTGTGTATATATAGGATCTATTCTCTGTACACAATATAGAATATGATATATACAAAATTATATTCTCTCCTTTTTCTTTCATGGTATCGGAGCCCGGTATTACTATCTGCGTTCTTTGAAATTTGTCTTTGTTCTCTTTTCTAATATATGATATCTTTCCCATGCTATACCTTCTTTTTTTCATTTTGTTACCAACAGTTCCTTCATCATGGAAAAATATGATATTATCAACCCAATAACAACTATTTTGACAGGCTCCAATTATAATCTCTGGGTTCAAGGCATGAAAAGCTTTCTTATTGGTTGTAAACTTTGGTGAATTGTTACCGGTGATATCACTAAACCTAAAAGAGAGGAAGCAGAAATTGATTTCAAATTTGCTGACTGTCTTGAAGATTGGGAAAGCAAAAATCATCAGATTATTACTTGGATCCACAATACCTTTGTTCCATATATTCATATTCAATTTATTGTGCATGAAACAACCAAGGAAATATGGAATTTCTTGGCAAATCGATATCGTACTACTAGTCTTGCTCATTATTATCAATTAATCATCTAAAGCAAGAATCTGGGCAATCGGTGAATGACTTTCTTACGCAAATTCAACCAGTTTGGACTCAGTTATCTCAAGCTCGAATTTGTGACGATCATCTCCATCTCATTCAAGTTCTCATTGGTCTTCGCCCTGAATATGAAGCTGCTCGAGCATCATTGCTACATCGAGATCCTCTTCCCACACTAGATAATGTTATTCAAGAAATTATCTTTGAAGAAACTCGCCTTGGCATGGACAAAACTATACTTTCAGAAGTTGCTCTTGCTGCTACTCATTTTCGATTTGATGCTCAAAAATTAGGAAATCAGTCTTGTAAAAATTGTAATCAGAATGGGCATTCCTTTGCCAATTTCCCTACTGTGGAATGTAGATATTGTCATGGTATTGGACATATTCTTGAAAACTGTCCTACTCGACCTCCTCGATCAATTGATAACTCATATTGGCCATGCTTCTACCTCATACCTAACTCATCCCAATACTTATTATGTCCCCAATTTGACCTTAAATCTTATATCTGTGGCCAACTATGTGAAAGTGGACTAAACGTTAATTTTTCTCCCCTTGGTTGTCAGGTTCAGGATCCACAGATAGGAGAGATTCTTGGGAAGGGTCGCAGAGTGGGCAAATTATTTGAGCTCTCATCTCTCCATATTCCTCATCAGTTTGTGTCGGCAGCTATAAACACTTCTTCTACTACCTATCAATGGCATCTCCATCTTGGTCATGCTTCCACCAATAAACTTCAACCTTTAATTTCTCATGGTCTATTAGGAAAAACTAAGTTTGATTCTTTTTGTTGTTTACACTGCTAGCTTGGCGAACAACCAGCTTTGTCTTTTACTCAAAATACTTATGTATCCAACCCTTTTAGGCTTGTTCATTCGGATATTTGGGGTCCATCTCCTATTCTTTCTGTGAATGATTATAGATATTTTGTTTTGTTTATTGATGATTATTCTCGTTTCACTTGGATATATTTCTTAAAGCATCAATCTGAATTACCATAACTTTATATTAAGTTTGCCACTATAACAAAAACTTACTTCTCTCACACTATTAAAATCCTTCAAATTGATAATGCCATGGAATATAAAGATTCTTCTTTGCTACAACTTCTTGGTCAACAGGGTACCATCATTCTGTGTTCTTGTCCTCACACTTCTCAGCAAAATTGGCGAGTTGAGTGTAAGCATCGACAGATCTTTGATTCTATTCGTGCCCTTTTTCTTTCTGCCTTATCTCTTGAAAAATATTGGGGTGAAACAGCTCTCAATGATGTCTACACTATTAACCATCTTCTTACTTTAGCACTTTGGAATCTCTCCCCTTTCAAATGCTTGTTTGGTAAGATTCCTAATTTCTTAGTCTTCAAACCTTTTGGGTGTGCTTGTTTTGTTCTTTTATATCCTCACGAACATACCAAACTGGAGCCTCATGGTTGGTTATGTTGTTTTCTAGGATATGGGACAAAACATAAAGGGTATAGGTGTTGGGATACTATCTCTCAAAGATTATGTGTTTCTTAGCATGTTACTTTTTGGGAAAATACCATGTTTTCTTCTCTCGCAGATTTTCATCAATTAGATACCTCATCATCTTTATTCTTTATTGACCCTAATGTTGAGTTATTTCCTAGCTTTGATCTTGATCGTTCTAATAGTCTCAATCATAATCCTTCCACTTTTGAGTCCACTTCAACTGAACCTGCTCTTGCAGTTGCTTCTACACCTACCTATGACAACATACCCTTTCGACGATCTACTCAAGTAAGAGAAACTCCCCATCATCTTATTGATTACCATTGTTATTCTACTATTTTGGCCTATTACGAGCCTCACTCTTATCAT
The DNA here is from genome assembly GCA_014898725.1 of Jacaranda copaia. Lineage (NCBI taxonomy): Eukaryota > Viridiplantae > Streptophyta > Magnoliopsida > Lamiales > Bignoniaceae > Jacaranda > Jacaranda copaia. The sequence continues at coordinate 935,995 of JACGDI010002003.1, forward strand.
GAAGAAAGTACTGACCTTCTTTGGTAGCAAGCTATAAATGAAGAACTTCAAGCTCTAGAGAAAACTCACACATGGAATTTGGTTGATCTTTCGCCTGTTAAGACCCCTATAGGATGCAAATGGGTCTACAAAAATTAAAACTCAACTTGATGGTTCTATTGGGCATTACAAAGACTTGTTTGGTCACTAAAGGATACAATCAAGAGTATGGCATCGACTATGAAGAAACTTTTGCACTTGTAGCACGATTGATCTCTGTGCGTAGTCTATTAGCTATTGTTGCAGTGCCAAAATGGAAACTTCTTCAAATGGACATTAAAAATGTAGTCTTGAATGAAGACTTGCTAAAAGAGGTGTATATGCACCCTCCTCCTGGCTTTTCCCATCCTACTCACAAAGTTTGTCGACTCTACCAAGCATTGTATAGCTTGAAGCAAGCTCCCAGAGCTTGGTTTGCCAAATTCAATTCTACCATTACTTAGTTTGGTTTTATCTCAAGTCCTCATGATTCTTCATTATTTATTCATTGTACTAATCATGGCCTTGTTCTATGTTTTCTCTATGTTGATGATATAATCATGATAGATGATGATGCCTCATGCATTTCAGAGTTACAACAATATTAGAGCAAACATTTTGAAATGAAAAATCTGGGTTCACTTAGTTACTTCCTTGGTCTTGAAGTTTCCCATGACTCAACTGGTTATTATCTTTCTCAAGCAAAGTATGCTTTAGATTTGCTTTCTCAAGCAGGTATTACGAACAACAAGACTGCATCCACTCCTCTGGAACATAATGTTAAACTTACTCCTTTTGATGGCACACCTCTTGAAAATCCCACTCTATATTGCCAACTAGTCAGAAGTCTTGTTTACCTTACTATTGCACAATTAGATATTTCTTATGCAGTGCATTTGGTTAGTTAGTTCATGATGGCTCCTTGTATTGCACATTTTGTTGTCGTTCTCCGTATTCTTCGCTATGTTAAGGGAACTCTTTTCCATGGTCTTCATTTTTCAGCT
>JACGDI010002003.1:937116-955517 GCA_014898725.1 Jacaranda copaia
ATTTGAGGCCATTTGTACCTAGATTATAGGATTGTTTATGGTAGGATGATATTCTGCATAATCATAGGTGATATAGGATAGCCCAATAGGCCCAACAGACACAACATCTAATGAGACAGCCCACAAGGCCCAAAGATGGAATCTGTTTGGACGATCGGTATCGACTTCACTTGGGAGTATCTACAGTCGACCCGTATCGACTTAAAGACTACTCCAAAAATTCAAGCATTTGAGTCTGGTCGACATTGATCGACCTCCGACGTTCACTCGGGTCCCTGTCGAGCATGTTGATCTGACGGGTCGAGCCCACTCCAATGACATGTGGCAGCTGGTGCCACTGCGGCCAACAACTCCAACAACTCTGACAACCCTGCCAACAACTTTGGCAGACATGTGCCCCTGTTGGCACGGTTATCCGAAAAAATAAGAGATTTAGCTACTTGACACAGTACCAGAATCTGGACATGGAATGACTTTCAACTCCCTGGCATGGAAAAAAGCTAGTACACCTGATAAGGGTACTTGGGTAAAATCACACCCACATAAAGCTATAAATACTGCAGGCCCAACCACGCTCAAGGTAATGCCATTTACATTATACATCTTATATTCTCTATGTTCTCTCGACCAGAACTAACTTGAGCGTCGGAGTGCCTTAGCGGGGGGCACCTCGGCTAATTTAACGTGTGTTTTGGTTGTAGATCTCAAGTCCAGAATAATACGCTACCCTCACTTTCCTATACTCGCAGCATTTTGCTGCATCAATAGGATTATTTCTTTCCTTGTTTATTGCAACTCTTGTATATATATAGGACCTATTCTTTGTACACAATATAGAATATGATATATACAAAATTATATTCTCTCCCTTTTCTTTCAGCTACATATGAAATTTTATTTAGATTTATATTAATATTTTTTATTCAGAAATATTTTCTTATAAATCCAGTATTTATTAGATAAGTTAATTAATAGGTTAGTACAAATTAAATTTTTTGTTATGTCAAATACATTTTTTTCTGTGGTAATAATTAGTTAGTCTACTATTTAAAATTTGACTTATTTATCAATTATTTTCTTTTATGAATTAAGAAAAGAATCTTTTACCATAATTTGGCATTGTATAAAAACTCATAATACTACTACTACTGCTACTCAATATTCAGTATCATCAACCCTGCAGTCTTGCTTCCTTTTGGGATTGTAAAGTAGAAGTGTTTTTAGCGCTAACTTCAGATGTTTTCTGCAATTTACACACTTATGCATGTTTGAATCTTAAAGTTTAACCACAAAAAAAAAAAAAAAAAAACTGTTCGTAATTAACAATATGACATGATATGATAAACCAAGATAACAGGGACAGAGTCCGTTTGTATTTAACAAATAAAAAGTGGAGTAGAGCACTGTAACTTGAAGTAAGGAAAATTTTTCTTACTAAAATTTGCGGACCAAACACATTGTTAGAGAGAATAATGATGCAAAAACATGAATCAGCCTCGCATTTCTGTCTTGCGGTCCACAATTTCTTTATTCTCTTAGATCAGATTGCACAAAATTTGGATTCCTTGCCTTGGTTACCTTAGAAACCAATACTGAAAATTTTAATTCAGGTGCATTATTATTTTTTTCGACAGAGTATTACAAAGGATAAATTTTTTCATCTTATCAATAAATTAATGTTTTTTTATTTTTAAATTAAATTATAAACTACATACAATGCACATAAAGTGCACAATGTATCCATTTCGTGTTGAACACAAGACTTTCCATATTCTAAAGAAGACATAAATTACTCGGATTATAAGCCATTGGACAATGCATCAATTATTTAAAGAATCCACATATATGCAAAAATTAGAAAAAGATAGAATAGTTTGGGGGTAAATTTTTATTTTTATGAATTGATTGATATGTGGGTCTCAATAAGAAGAGGAAATTGGAGAATCAATCCTCTAAAAAAAAAATGGTATGCAAAAAATAAAGAACATAAAGAAAATACAACAATCGAAATATTACTTAAACTCCCAATTCTAGAATACCTTCCAAGAAAAATGACCCATTGTAAAAAGTGAAAAAATAAATAAATGAATAAAATCAAAGAAGATAAAAATGCTAATAAATAAATGAATTCTTAAAATCTCTCTGATTTTCCTTTCCTGTACTTTGAACTTTGTTTTGCAATTAAAAACAAGAAAAGAAAAGGGAAAAAAATTACAATTTCATTTAAATGATTCACTATAATTCTCCACTTCTCTTATCAATAACTCCTGCAAGAAATCATTCCAGGTGTCAATTGGACCAGGCAAACACCAATGCACACAGTCATTATGAAATGTCTGATTTGCCACCGGCCAACGACCGTATTTACTAGGATGCCCATCCGGCCTCAGCAACATAGGCTTCGTCGCATCAAACAGCCTGAATTTCCCTCCGGTTCTCCTCCCTGCTTCCTGTGCGATTCTCAGCTCCTCCAACTGTATCGAATACATGTCCAAATTGTAATCTTCCAAAGCAGTCTCATTCCGCTTAAAAGGCCTCGTCCGAACGCAATCCCCGCCCTTGTCCCACGGCCCGCCCTCGAAGTGCGACGGCACAAACGTTCTCAAAAACGTCACCCCGTTGAAATTCACGGCGCCGTTAATTGCCCTGAACGCCGTCCGGAAAGCCCCCCGGTAGCTGAAAGCTGACGTCAAGTGGGTGACGTTGGGTTCCGGGCAGTAGAGGCAGCCGGTCAGGGTGCGGTTGAGGTAGAAATAGCTGGGACGGAAGAACCACTGTCCGGCGGAGATGATTATGTAGTCGAATGTTTCGATTTTGGAGGTCCATGTGTCGTCGAATTCGTCGAGGAATAGATTGAAAGGGCGCGTGAAATCGTTGGTGTCGGTTTTCTCCGTTCTGATCAGATACGGTGAGGAGATAATGGAAATGTTGAAGTCGTGTTCTGTGTATTTGTACAGCCTGTTTTCGTCTGTAGGTTTTGCTTCGTCCACAGGATGGACAACCTACGTTTCAAAGTACAAGGTAAAAAAAAAGGTATTAACATTACTAAATTTTTTTAGAGAAAGTATTAATTTATCACATTGGTTTCTTTTACAATTTCTAACGTTTCTATTTTATATTGTTTAATATTATTTAACTGAATTAAGAAAATTAACTAAATAATTTATTGTTGTGTTATAAGATTAATAATATTAATTGATCAACAATAGAAATGTTTAAAAGTAAATCAAAATTCATCTCATTTCTTGGGACCCACTTGGATCAAATACATTCATTATAAAAAAATAACGGCCTGTTTGTTTTTATTTTCAAAATATTGGAAAGTAGTTAGTAGAAATAAGTCGAAAATGTGTTTGTATTTGGATAGATTGTTAAAAAAATAATGATTATATTGGTTTTGGTATATTGTAAGTGAAGATAAATAGAAAAAAACTGAATAGAAAGGTGATATGGAATAGCCTAACAAGCTCAGCTCAATAGGCTATCAACTTCAGAGAAGGCTTTCAGGCTCACTTAATACTTGAAGCCTAACTACGCTTCTAGATCCAACTGAACTGAGTCATTTGACCACAACTGCCAGGTCAAACGAATAGTTCTTGACCCTACTCGACGGGAGGCTTCAAGCCATCCAATCTGTTCATCCATCTCTCTAGTCGACCACCTTGTTTGGTCAATCACCATCGACTAGAGTGTTCACTTCAGAGTCGAATTATATCCTAGCCGCATTCAATGTTCTAATAGGCAACATGTTTTTGCATTAATGGCACGTGCCATCCTAGTATCACCTTTGCCACCAACTCTGTCAAGAGGGGCGCACCTCCAGAGTACATTCACCCTAAAAAATAGAAGATGATGCCATCTTGAATAGTACCGGGATTAGAAATGATCAATAACTCTTAGGCAAGTACGAGAGCCCTCTATACTTGATAGAGGCATTTTAGATATATCACCCACCTGGAGAAGACTATAAATACCCCATTGCTAGCCACCCTCCAGGTATGCCATATACACTATACGCTCTTACTCTATTACTTGATTATCTCACTCGATTAGTACTAACTTGAGCATCGAAAGGCCGTAGCATGGGGTACCTCGGTTTGTTTGACATTTGCTATTGATTGGAGATCTCTATCCAAAACGAATATCACTGTTGGATCATTTGACCTCCCTGGTTGAATTAGCCTAAACATTACCCAATTCACTAAACAAAGCTTTCAACCTCATCATTTTGGCGCCGTCTGTGAGAAAACTTGAGATTACAACTAAGAAAATGGTAAACATTAGGAGAGTCACATTTGAAAGGGAAGATAATAGGAGGACATCATTTCCATTTCCTCCTCAGCCCCAACAAGGTTCACATGCCCTAGGCCCCAAGCCCCAGCACCCACAGGAGCAAGTTGTAATGTTGACCATGCCTCAGCTAATGCAGCTTATAAGTGAATAAATCTCTGCCCCAAGCTCTGCTCAATTTTCTATGGCATTGAACAAGCACACAACCATGCTAGCCCTAGCTAGTAGTGTAACTTTGCAATTGCCACCCCCAGAGGGAAGGTCCTTTCGGGACAGTCGTGATCGTCAGAAGTCCAGATGACCACTAGTCAGACAAGAGGCGAGCCTTAGATGCCCCCAAGGTGAGAGAGGGCGATACGAGCTAAGAGAAAAAATTGCTGACTCTATGGACCATCATGTTCGACTTAATCGGGCTTTGCAGCGTGATAGGGTCAAACATTCCAAATTAGACTAATGCGAAGAAGTGGATAAATCAGTGGATCACCCGACCTGACCTATTTGAGCCCTGTAGCATGATAAGGCCAAGCGCACTAGGCTTCATTTTGACTGAAATATTACCCAAGCTGATCAGGAGGAGTGGGAAAAAGTTTTCCACCAAGTGTAACAATTGAACAAATGCCTCGACGAGATCTTGAGGAGAAACACTAAAAGGGTGCTCAGCCTAGAGGGCCCCCAAAGGTCTCATCGAAAGAGAGGCTCACTATTTATTCAGGAGATTATCAATGAGTGCATTGCCATCGATGCTAAAGTATCGATCGAACTCCCACAATATAATGGCTCAACTAATCCCAATGAGCACCTAATGTAGTTCGAACATATGATGCAACTGCACGGGCATAATTAGTACATCTAAGCAAAGATGTTGGTGACCACTTTTTAGGGTATAGCACTGGATTAATTTGTTAAGCTAGAACCCTCGTCGATATACTCCTACAACCAGCTTTGTAATAAATTCCTACACTAGTTCGCTAGTCGGCAAAAGGCGAAGCTCCCCCATACCCATCTCCACACTATCAAGCAGAACGAGAGGGTATCCCTCTATGAATTTTTTACAAGGTTCAACATGGAGGTCATGAAGATCAACAACCCTAAGATCGAGTTCCTAATCGACGCGCTTTTCTTAGGACTCAAACACAAAGAATGCGCTAATGCTTTACTGTGAGAGTGCCTGCAATTGATGGAGGAATTGCTTGCCCTAGTGGAGATATATGACCTAGGAGGAGATGAACAGGTTAAAGTTCAGAAACCTTGAGGTTGACAAACAAAAAAATAAGGAGAGAAATGACTAGAAATAGAGAGAGAGAGATGTCGATCTCTAATAAAGCGCTTCCATGACTATACTCCACTAAATATCCTGGTGAGAGAGGTCCTATTTGCAATCTAGCATAACAACCTCCTCAAGAAATCGAGGAAGCTTATGGAGACTGAATTAATGAAAAAATTGAAGAAATATTGCCACTTTTATAAATAAAAGGGGCATGACATGGATAAATACTTCAATCTCTAGGACAAAATTGAGAGATTCATCAAATAGGGCCATCTCAAAAAATATGTGGCCAGTGACGCATAAGTTGAAGAGGGTAAAACCAATCGGACTCCCCGTAGAGAAAGGTCGATTAGCTCGAGAAAGGAGGATAAAGGAAAAAACCCACCCAAAATGATTGCTCGCCCATTCGAGGAGTGATTGACATGATTATGGGAGGCCCCACTAGGGGGAACTCAAAGTTAGCAAGGAGACAGACGCGGAAGAGGCTAGAGTCGACCAAAGCTTCCTTGATGGAAACAACGTTCTATTTATCAATAAGCGTAGAGCCGATCTCCTTCACTGACAATGACCTAGCCTACCTCGAAGGAAAAAATATCGATCATAAAATTGATTGTCCTATGGTAGTCTTCGTTGAGATTACCAATTTTGAAGTTAGATAAGTTTTGGTTGATAATGGTAACTCAACCAACATCATCTTTCTCTCAACGCTGAAAAGAAAAAACTTAGGCCAGCTAAAATTTGAGCCTGTGTGCACCTCTCTGGTCGGGTTTAGTTGGTCAAAAATCAGTTTAGAAAGTTCTATGAACTTCTCTACGTCATTTGGAAAGGCGTCTTGAAAAAGAACATTGATAATAAACTATTTGGGGGTCAATGCCCCATTTGCTTATAATGTTATAATTGGTTAACTAGCTCTCAATGATTTCTGTGCCATCGTGTTGACCTATCACATAAAGATCAAATTCTTAACCTCGATCGGCACAAGTGAGCTGCTGTGTAACATCAAGGAAGCTTGGCGATGTTATAATATTTTGATTGAGTTTAGCGAACAGAAGGCTCAACCACAATTAATGACCTTGGGGCTGCCCCTATAGTGGAAATTGAGGAGGGCCAAGCAAAAAAGAAGATAAAGTTGGAAGACACTCGAGTGGAGCCCGTCGGGGAGTTTAATACAGTTGAGCTAGAGCTAAGAAACCCCAACAAGACTACTATGATTGAAATAGATATAGGCCTCCACTTGGAATATCTTATGGTTAATTTTCGACAGAGAAATATCGAGATCTTTGCTTGAAAGGTATCCGATATCTAGGGAATCAACCCTAATGTGATCATGCACCGCCTCAATGTCGACCACTCGTACAAGCCAATCAAGCAGAAGATGAAGACCTTCAATGCCAAGAGGGCCTAGATCATCGAAGAGAAAGTCAGGAAACTTTAAGATGTAGGTTATATTATACAAATTCAATATTTATTAGTAGATTTGGTTGTGAATTATTGAGTATAATCGATGCATTCCAAGGGTATCATCAGATATTCATTGCCCCTGAAGACATGGATAAAACTTTTTTTATGGTTCCCAATAGAGTTTATTACTTTTTTATCATGCCCTCTGGACTTAAAAATGCTGGGGCAATCTACTAGAGACTAGTCAATTTTATGTTTAAAAATAAGATAGGTAAGTCTATGGAAGTTTATGTCGATGATATGATTGTAAAAATGGAGAAGGCCTAGGACCATTTGCTTGACCTCAATCACACTTTTACAATTTTGACAACGTTTGGTCTGAAGCTAAATCCAAACAAGTGTATGTTCAGGGTTTGAGGAGGTAAATTCTTGGGTTATATGGTCAGTTAAAGAGGTATTGAGGCCAATCCATAGAAAATTCAGGCCGTATTGGACGTTACTCCCCCTCAAATAGTTAGAGATGTACAGTAGTTGGTTGGGAGGATTATCGCCCTTAGGAGGTTCATTGCTTGATTGGCTGACAAAAGCTTACCTTTCTTCAAGATTCTCAGAAATGACAAAAAGTTGGATTTCCAGTGGAACGAACAATGTGATTGGGTTCTGGTTGAATTATAATAGTATTTTTCCTTACCTCCCATATTCGCAAAATTGAAACTCGAAGAGGTACTTCACATATACTTAACTATCTTGGAAGCGTCGATCAACTCGATCTTGGTCTAGACCTAAGATGAAAGTCATCGACCAGTTTATTATTACAGTAAGTCACTCCAAGGATCGAAACATAACTATTTGTAGATCGAGAAGTTTACCCTAGCGTTAGTCACCATAGCTCACAAGCTGCGCCCATATTTCCAATCTCATGCCATGATAATATTGACAAACCAGCCATTGAAGCAAGTGCTCTCGAAGCCAGATATATCTGGGAGGATAATGAAATGGGCCATTGAGTTGGCAGAATTTGATATCACCTTCCAACCTAAAACAGCCATCAAAGCGTAGGTCTGGTGGACTTCATCATCGAGCAGGTTGATCTCCGAAAAAAGAGTAGTGAAACTCTTCTTGCTTGGACTTTGTATATTGATGGATCATCCACCACATCAGGCGGGAGAGTTGGAGTGGCTCTCTATTCCTCGACAATAGAAGAGTACGATTTCATGATCAAACTTGACTATGTAGTTATCAATAATGAGGTAGAATACGAGGCCTTCTTCACTAGAATGAGGATGGCACTCGATTGAGGAGTCGATCACCTAGCTGCGATCACAAACTACCAATTAGTAGTAGAAGAGATCGAGGGAAATTTTTAGGCTAAAGATTCAACAATGAGCCAATACCTAGCGGAGGTCAAAAAATTATAGCAATCATTCAAAAAATGCACCCTCAGTTAGGTACCTCGATTTGAGAATGAACGCATAGATGCCCTATCCAAATTTGCTAGCTTGGCTAGGGGTACAAGAGATAGAACAATAACGTTTTTGGTCACTGATAGGCCATCGATTGGCCCTTTCGAGGAGAACTTGGTGGGGAGTATCAAGGAGATAGCCCCTTCATAGCATGATCCAATAAAATTCTACTTGAGTCAAGGCACAGTCCCTGAAAACAAAAATTAGTCTCGTCGCCTTCGAGGACAAGTTATCAAGTTTGCACTCAATGAGCATGGCCAACTGTATTAGAGGTCGATTGCTGGACCGCCCCTAAGGTGCTTAAATCCCGACCAGGCTCATGAGATATTGTAGGATATCCACGTAGGAATGTATAGAAACCATTCGAGAGGAAGATCCCTCGCTCATGAAATCATTAGATATGGATACTTTTGGCTGGGATTATTGAAAGATGTTATTGATTTTGCTTTAAAATGTCCATTATGCCAAGTTCATTCGAACCTCCCACATCAACCCGCCATGCCCATGGTTAATGTTTAGATTTCTTGGCTATTAAACTAATGGGGCACGATATTTTGGGCTTACTGCTAAAGTCAATATGTCAGTAAAAGTTTATAATTGTGACGATTGAGTATTTCACCAAGTAGGTCGAGGTTAAAGCTATCCTAAAGATAATTGATGCGGCCATAAAAAGTTTCATCTAGAAAAACATCATCTATCATTTTGATCTGCCTAAGATTCTCATTTCAAACAATGAGACCTAGTTCTAGAGCAGAAATACCAGAAGTTGGTGCAAGGCCTTGGGAATCACTCAACATTTTACTTCAATGGGTAACCTTCAATCGAAAGGCCAAACAGAGGTGACAAATAGGATAATTCTCGATCATTTGAAAATCAAAATATAAGATACTAGATTGAGTTGGGTAAACGGCCTCCCAAGAGTTTTATGAGTGTACAGGATAACCTCTCGCACAGCTACAGGTCACAACCTTCATAGCTTGGTCTATGGGTCGAAGCAATCATCCCTTTAGAACTCATACAGCATACAACTCAAGTTATTTACTTACACCTGCTCAAGAACACATCAGAAAGAAAGTTCAACCTCAAGACTATCGACGAACGAAGGCAAGAAGCTTACAATACTATGCAGCATTACAGATCTAAGATGGCAGACAACTACAACAAAAGGGTCAGGCTACACCATTTTATGATTAGAGACCTCATTTTTAAAAAGGTGGAAGTATCCAAGAATATTGGCAAATTTGACCTAAAATTGGAGGGACTCTATACAGTTGTGAAGGTATCAAAGTATAACGCTTATCAACTTGCTAATGTCGATGCGGATGAGCTCTCTCACCTATGGAATGCCATAAACTTGAAGAAATTCTATATATAAAAGCACACTGTAATAATCTTCGTATTCTGTGAAATAAATAAAGTTCCAGCAATATTGCTATCATTCACTTGTATTATCACAATTGCATCTACCTCACACAACTCCAAGTTTCAAGTCGACCCAAAAGAAGCTACACGTTGTCAAATTAAGTTTTAAGTCGACCCCATAGTCGATCCAAAAGTAGTTTCACACTACCAAATCAAGTTTCAAGTCGACCTCATAATCGACCCAAAAGCAGTTTCTAGTTGCCAGTTCAAGGCGCCAAGCCTCAGTTTCAAGTCGACCTTGTAGTTGACCTAAAAGCAGCAACATGCTGCCAACTTAAGGCTTTTTAGCTCTAACTATGCAATCGACCCTGTAGTTGATTAGTAAGTCAGTGTAATGTTGCAAAGTTAAGAAGCTTTGAACTCGACCAAGAGTAATGAAACTTGACTATAAAGTTGAGGAAAGTTTTAAAATAGATTATTGAACATACTTCAACGAGACCATGCGTATCTTTCAGCAGTAACCTAAATCGATGATAAACTTGTTGGTTTTCTTGTTAATTAACATAGTTACCAACTTGTCAACCACACAATTGCGACGACACAATTACATTCAACAAGAAAGCTATAAAATTGATTCATATTGAGCAGAATCAAAATAATATTTCATTAAGAGAAAGGTTCATTACAGCATAATGATAACCTTTATAAAAAAAGAAGAAGGCAAAAATAGAGTTGGAATTTCAATTCTGGCTCAACCCAGCACCCTCAGATCGACCTGCCTGGGCACTCTCTTACAAGTCCTAATTAGGCTTAAGCAACGTTGATGTAAGGGGTAGAACAGCTCACGCTGGCTATGAGGGCCCCGTCATGTTGCCCATAAAGTCAATTGAGCATAGCACATACTGTGCAACATCGACCTACCCATCTCTTAATTCAAAGATAAAGTCCTCAGCAAAGGTGAACTCCCTAGCTAGATTAGCTAGCCTACTCTCGACCTTTGCCTGCTTCTACTGATCTTTGGTCAGGGGCTCGATGGAGGTGTTCGTTATAGTATCCCTTTCCCTGCTTCCATCGATCGTGGCCCTTTCAGATTTCAAGTAAGGCAGCAACTTCTTGTCCAAAGTCAGGCTTATTCTATCTTTGTCCTCTACCCAGAAAGCATGGCCTAGATACTCAAGCTGCTCTACTACCTTTTCAAATGCACTACGGGCATCATTGATCGAGAAAACCACACCTGCACCCTAAAAGGCCAAGCTAAGCATAAAATGCTCCATCACTACCCTCTGCATCAAAATAAGTTGTTGAGAGAATGCTGCTCGAGCCTCTTCAAGCACAGCAGCATGATCGACTGATCGACCAGAGGAGTATCTTGCTTGCATATCCAGGTGAGCTTTCTTCAGTGCGAAGTCCATTCGACTACTCTTTTCCACAGCCTTGACTAGTTGTTGGTCTTTCACATTGAGCTGTTCCTGGAGGTTAGCCTCCTCTTTAGTCAGTTAGCCGACCTAGAGTTAAGAGGATTTGAGTTGAACCTTCAGAGTCTCCACCTCATCTCCTTCCTATAATTCCTCATGATCTACCAGAGCTAACTCCGACTAGCAGTAGAAATAATACCTGAGCTGGCTTACCTAAAATAGAGATTATCATTTAATAATGTAATTGGCTGAAAGTAGAACTCGATGAGAAAATAATTGACTTTACATTTACCATATTGCAATGGTAGGCCGAAGCTCTTAGCATACCGACCTGGCTCAAGCCCATGAATTTCTGCTTATTGGTGGCAAAGAGCCCTACCACCATGCACTTGAGCACATTAGTACCCATTGTCCCTGATGCTATAATGGAGCTTGAATTTTTCATCTCCATGGTAGGGTTAGGTTCGAATCAGGGTGACAGCAGCTTGGGTATTTGAAACAAGATCCCATCGCTACGCTTGCCGAACAAGTCATAGCTGGTGACTGCTTTCTACTTGCCTTTCCTGCCTACTGTCCTTTTGTGCATTAAGCCTTCCTATTGGATCATTTGTCTTGTGCCCCAACTCATGGAGCTGCTTCAAACATCCTTTGTTGATCGAGCTAGATAGGGCACTTGTTTGATCTGTGGTATGGCTGGGTTGGCGGACAAAGATGCTAGCTCTGCCATAGAAGGTGCATCTTATCGAACAGTCGCCTGACAACATTCATCATTTCTTTAGGCCCTGGCCAATACCTCCATTGACTATGAGCCATACTTTTTTCTCGAACTGCCAATAAAGGATAAAATAAAGAATGATTAGAATCGAGCAAAGAGTGAAAATATATAATTATCACAGTCGACAAAGATTTCTATCTAATCGATCGCCTGTGGGAAAGTTGAGCAATAGGCTAACCAATACCAGACATCTCTCCTCAATTAAAATCGAGGCCTCAATCTACCCAAACTCGACCAAGTCCTGAGCAAACGTATTGGGCTAGCTTGGTGTTTGGTTTCCAAATATCTTGACATGGCCCTTCCACCTTTCTCTAGGAATGTTAAACTCACGAGGCCCTCGAATATATAGATAGTATTTTTTTCACTCTTGGTCATATGATGAGGAGGGGATTACCAGGAATTTTTGACATAGGCATGCTGTTATGTAATAAGACCCAAACTCTTCAGTGCTACCTAACTTTTAGTACATAAATAGATGAAATAAGTTCAAAAAATTGGCAAAAAGAGCTAGCTGGCCAAACAAATGCATCAGCATAGCAAACCTATATATGGTGGTGAAACAGTTTGGTAAGAGCTGCGTTATGCAAACTTTGAGGCCTTTCAGGAGGTCGACTATTGTGGGTGCTAGAAGAAACCTAAGGCCATACCTAAACCCATTATCGAACACCATTTTGCACCCCTTTGAAGGTGGATACATCCTACCTCGTAGCCCAGACACTACGAGTTCGTACTCCTCTGGAATATGATACATCTCTTTGATTTGAATTAGGTTAGCAGGGGAGATTTTGGAGACTATCTTACTATAATGGTCAGGGGTAAACAATCAACCACGCTATCTAACACTTCACTTGGGACAGCTTCACCCCTAGAAATAGCCCTCTTAACACTCGAGCTATTGGAGGTCGAGCTATCGCTTGACAAACTATTAGATATACTTTCAAATGTGCTCTCACCCAAAACCTCTCCTAGAAGTGTACACTCCAGGACCTAGTGTCCTCGCTATCTGATGAACTTGACAGCTTTACAAAGCAAACGAAGGAAAACAAAAACTTGGAGAAGAACTTATAATTTTTCACTAGAAAGTTCTAAATGCAAAAAGGGTTAAGGGCTCTGAAGGCAATAATCGACCAGACCAGATTCAGAAAAAGTAAAAAATAAGTGTTTCTATATTCATAGGCATTTGGATGCAAAAACTCAAGTGGTAGTAATAATTTCATAGCTGTCTCTTGGCGCTTTGTATACCTCAAAACCCTGGTCAAGTATTCAAAAATCCTGGTTAGGAATTCAAAAACCTTGATCAAAGGTATGTAACCATCATTCAATTGTCTACTCTTTGCTTCTTTCCATTGATAAGCTTGATTAGGACTGTGAGTGAGGGGGGGACTCATGATATGGGATAACCCAACAGGCCCAACCCAATAGGTTATCGACTCTAAAAAGGGCTTTCAGGGCTACCTAACACCTAAAGCCCAACTGCGCTTTCAGACCTAACTAGGTTGAGTTACTCGACCACAAATGCCAAATCGAGTGGATAGTTCTCGACCCTACTCGACGGGAGACTTCAAGCCGTCTAGTCTATTTGGCCATCTTCCTGGTTGAACACTTTGTCTAGTCGATCACCATTGACTAAATTGCTCACTCTAGCATCGAATCATATCCTTATCACATTCAATGCTTTAATAGGTAGCGTGCCTCCGCATTAATGGCGTGTGCCATCCTAGTATCGCCTCTACCACCAACTCTATCAGGGAAGCACATCTCCAAAGTACTATTCACCCTAAAAAATAGGAGATGATACCACCTAGAATAGTACCAGGATTGAAATTGATCAATAATTTCCAAGCAAGGATAAGAACTTTTTACACTTGATAGGGGCATTTTAGACATATCACCCACATAAAGAAGGTTATAAATACCCCATTGCCAGCCACCCTCCAGGTATGTCATATACACTATACGCTCTTACTCTGCTGCTCGATTATCTCACTTACTTAGTACTAACTTGAGCGTCGGAGGGCCTTAGCCGGGGACACCTCGGCTAGTCTGACATTTGCTTTAGTTGCATATCTTAGTCCAAGAAGAATATCATTATTGTATCATACGACCTACTTGATTGAATTAGCTTAAACACTACCCAATTCACTAAAAACAGTTTTCAACCTCATCAAGAGGGAAGATACATAGGTTACTAGGAGAAAATATACAAGTTATTGAGGAATGTATTTTGAAAATGAAAATAAAGATAATGTTAGGTGAAAATGTATAAAAAATAATGTGTTTTATTTTTGAAATAGTAAAAAAATGTGAAAATGGGCTTTGAAAATTAAACCAAATGGGCCCTAAGACATCCATCTATAATTAATTCATAACCGATGCTAAAAATTTATAATTTTAATTATGAAAATACCTTAGTCAAATTTGAAGTTAATGCTCTAGCAACTAACTTTCACAACAATCGATCCATAGTTAACAATTTATTATTTTATATATTTTTTTTTCCAGATAATGCATGGCTAGTGTGTAACACATCCAACAAACAAAACCACGAATTGATAGCTAATAAATTTTATTACTTGTTATTTTAAAAACAAATTACATTGACTACAAAAAATTTGTAGTTATAATTTGTAGTCATAGGTACCAAATAAGTTTATAGCAATTTTTTAATAGCAAAACCCTATTTTTGATCATGATTTAAAATTATTATATTAATATTTTAAATACATGAATTACAATTAGTTGAATAATTCATGATCAAAATGTCAAATACAACAAGAAATTTCAATGAGTGGACTAATACTCACGCAAGTGGGGCTCGTCTTTTTAGTTGTAGGATTTTCAACTTACCATCAAATAAGGACTCCTCGGCACAACCCTAAATGGGTTATATAATGTTATTTTATGATAATGTTAATATTTTATTTTAATTTAATAATTTATAACTATTTAAATACATGTTTAAATGGCTGGTGTAATATATCCAAACCTCATTTTTGGACCACTTCCCTACCATTGAGTGGCTGTTAGTTTGATCCAATCCATATGTAGTTGACAATTAACAATTCATAATGCTTTAGATAGCGACAATGCAACTTGCAAGAGTATCTCAATTACATCATAGGATTATTATATATAGCAAAAAGGAAGAAATTAAGGATTAAACACACTTGGACACTAATTATTTTAGTGATCGAAATTAATGAAGGAGACATAGCTTGCACTAAACTCATTAAAACATCATCATCATAACCTTATATTTTTAACCCATAATTATGCACAAGCAAGAAAAATAAACAGCGACTACGGCTCACGTTTTAGGGTTGGATTCTGGCTGTGCTCCATGTTTCTGACTCGGGCCGGAATCTTGGACCCAGAATCATATTAATGTAAATTAGTACATTTTTATATTTATAAATTTGAACACTGTACGCATACCATACGTATCAACTGACCGCTTTTTTATAATTAAGGGGATTAATCCGCGTTTCTACTGCCGAATGCCGGCCCCGGGACAGCATTTTCTTTTATCTTTTTCTTCTTTCACTAGCTCTGGTTGGGATACATATGTATAAGATTATAATTATTATTTTTTTTTATATTTCTAATTAAGCCATAATTGAAAGCCGGCTCTAACTTTTGTTCCCATAAGCGTCCATGGCTACCTAAAAATAGTAAATTTAATTTTCAAAAAGTGTCTTCTAGCTACTAAAATAAAATTATATGTAAGCTGATTCCATTGGCTCTAATTGTGTGTAAATATTAAAAAATACAAAAATACAAAAAATAATGACAGAAAAAAAATTAGAAAAATAAAAATTACAGCCAATTTAAGGGGATGCTAAATTGTAAGTGTAGGAATAGAGTGTTTTTTAGGGTTCCTATCTTCATTTTACTGGAACCTTAGAGGGCGTTTGTTTGGCTTTTTAAATGGAATCTTGCCATTTCTTTGCATATTCCAAAAACTAAAAGTTATTTATTTATACATGTTTTATTAGAAAACCATTTTTTTATATATATTATATCGATGGACTTATTACTCTAAAATAATTGAAATATATATTTTTAGAAGAAAAAAAATGTCTTTTAGTACATAAAACTATTAAATCAATTAATTTTCATCCATACCTACCTTACCAACAATTTCAAGCAAATCAATCATCCAAATACATTTTAATTTTTATAAACAAAAACTAATTGCTATTTTTCCACATTTTAAAAATATTCAAAAATAAAAACACAAACATACAATTACAATTGGACATTCATTTAATGATGTTGATATATATATATAGTCAAGTTGCACATAATTAGACCACTAATGACAGATACCGTTAAGATGGAGATGTATACTTACCCTTGACAAGAGGCAAATTAGAGACTGCATGTGATTTCTAGCCACTGAGTCACCGATAAAGGCTAATGATTTCCCCCTCACCAGTTCCAGAAACTTGTGGGGATCAAATATGGGCAGCTCACAGTCATCGGGCTTCCACCTCCATTTCAAGAACCCCGTATCGGGCCGCCCGAACTTCATGCAATTTTGATGCTCCTGAATCGCATCGCAGGTCATGTTTGTATAATACGGGCCCTCTGGATTCGGGACCCATTCCCCACTAAATAAGTCACACTTCTTTCCTTCTTCGGACACTTTTGATGATCCTATGATCGTGCTACGATCGCTGCTGTTGCTCGCCGGCTGCATTAATGTATTTTCTTCTGTTGTCTGGGCCGGGGTCGGGGTCGGGGTCTTGCTAATTCCCCTCTCTCCGGGCTTTTCAACTGTTGTTTTGTTGGCAACCGTGTTTGGATTCTTTGACTGCAAATCCTTGACGGCCGACGTTTCGCCGCTGTCGCCGCGGCTGCGCTGCCATGGATTAAATTTTTGGTAGTGAGTTGGATTGTTTATTGCATTCTCGAGATTTTGATGTCCAATATAGTAGGCTAAGGATAATTTCTTGTGGGAATAAGGGAAGTATAGTGGGATGATTGTCAAAAGAGAAGTTAGGGCTACGAATGGGATTAACTTTGGCGTTTTTCTTCTTGTAACCTGGGGTTTGCTTAAGGGGATTAGTTCAGAAGCTCGGAGTTTCATTGAAGAAGCTCCCCCGGCCTCTGCGTGTGGGGTGCGGTAAAGGAGGAGAGAGGACGAAGGAAATTAGAAACTTCTTTGGTTAGGATGAGCATATATGGTGTAATAGTTGTCTTACAAAGGCAAATTGTAGTTCAATGGAATGTCTCCGGTCTTAACCAATGGGAGGGGTGGTTGGTGAGACTGTCTAAGGTTAAAATATGAAAATGGCCATTTGATTTGCGTCATCTTAAATTCTTTATCGTTCATTGATATTTTATTTTATAAATATGTATTAAGTGTATATAATTTATAATTAAGTATTTTTTTGAAAAAAAAAGATTTAATATATGATATTTTTAAAGTAAAATAACAGATAAAATATCAATCGAAGTAGATGAACTAAAACATATATAATGGATGTATTTTAAGTAATTATCACGGTAGAATAAAATTTTTATTTAATCATCAAAATACTTAACTAATAGATGATCATTAGATTTTTGATTTTTTTTTTGAATAAATTGACTCTAAATTCGTTCTACTTTAGATATTATTATTTATAGCTACTTTTTGATTCTTTTTTGTCTGATTTTATTATTAAAAAAATTAATGCCAGTTTCTAACAATTTCTTCATGATGCAAATTAAAAATTCACTTCTCTTCTATTGTATGATCGCTTCGCGCCCCTCACATTAGGACTCACTATATTATGGAAGCACACCGATTGTGGAAGCACACCGGCAACAATGCTTTAAAGTTGCGAGTTGTTTAAGGATAATTTACCTAGGAAATAGTTAAAGTAACATACAAGAATGTCAATACTTAACAAAACTAAAAATAGAAGGAAAAGGTCAATACACTCAATTAACAAAGGCTTGCCTTTTCTATTTCCACCTTCAACGAATATGGCGGCGCACCTGATTAATCTTTTCATGAAAGTTAGGGCCGCTATTATTTTATTTTACATATTGTATTTTTATTTAAGAATAAGAATTAATTTTATTGATGATTAGTGGGATGTTTGCTTCTCCAAGCAAGCCACGCCTCATTGGTCCAAAGTTCGAATAAATATTGTCTATTATTCCTATTTACGACAAATCGAAACCAATTGCTGTTTAATTTGTTGACTTTTTCCCTACTTTGCAAGCAAAACTATTTATTAGTTGAAGTTGACGTTCATGAATTATTTCTTATATTAATCTAAATTAAAATTTAGCATAGTACTAGTGCAGAAGAATCATTATTTGATACATATTTGATATTCTTCTTCTTCTTCTTCTTCTTCTTCTTAAAAAATAAAAAAGTGTGATCCACGTACATAGCTATTTATTTTTAGGGTTATCATAAGTGATATGGG
>JACGDI010002016.1:0-56665 GCA_014898725.1 Jacaranda copaia
AGTATAAAATGTGTTTCATTGAAGTACACTTCGATTCTAATGATAATTTGAGTATGATATGAGTTAACTAAAGTACAAACTAAGAAAACAAATTGTAAAATGTATTTCATTGAAGTTTACTATAATTCAACTAAAACATGGAACGAAAAAAATCTTACTACAATTCGAAGTAAGTAAAGTACAAACCTAGAACAAACAAAGTATAAAATATGTTTTGTTAAAGTATACATCGATCCCAATTACAATTTGTGTATGATTTCAGTTAATTGAAGTGTGAGCCTAGAAAAAAAAAGTATAAAACGTGTTTCTTTGAAGTTCACTTCAATTCAACTGAAATGAGGTAGGGAATTTGAGTTCAAATTGATAGAAGTGAAGAACAAATACGGAACGAACAAAGTATAAAATGAATGTTGTTGAAGTATACTTCAATTTCAATGAAAATTTGAGAACGATTTGAGGGAATTGAAGTACAAACCAAGAAAAAATAGAGTATAAAATGTGTTTCTTTAAAGTTCACTTCAATTCAACAGAAACAAGAAAAGCAAAATTTGAGTAAAATTTGAAGAAAGTGAAGTACAAATACAGAACAAACAAAGTACAAAATGTGTTTCGTTTAAGTACACAACAATTCCAATTAAAATTTGTGTACGATTTTGGTTAATTGAAAAATAATCCTAGAAGAAACAAAGTGCAAAATATATTTATTTGAAGTTCACTTTAATTCAACTAAAACAAGGCAGGGAATTTGGGAACAATTTGAAGGAAGTGAAGTACCAATCTAGAACAAATAATGTATGAAATATATTTTGTTGAAGTACATTTCGATTCCAATGACAATTTGAGTATAATTTGAGAGAATTAAAGTACAAACCAAGAAAGAATGGCGTATGAATTGTGTTTCTTTAAAGTTCACTTCAATTCAACTGAAACGAGGAAGGAAATTTGAGTACAATTTGAAAGAAGTGAAGTACAAATCCAGAACAAACAAAGTAAAAAATGTATTTCGTTGCAGTACAATTTAATTCCAATGATAATTTTAGTACTATTTGAGGGTATTGAAGTACAAACCAAGAAAAATGGTGTATAAATTGTTATTCTTGGAAGGTCACTTCTATCCAATAGAAATGAGGAAGGAAATTTGAATACAATTCGAAAGAAATGAAGTACAAACCCCGAACAAACATAGCATAAAATTTATTTCGTTGAAGTACACTTCGATTCCAGTGACAATTTGAGTACGATTTGAGGGAATTGAAGTACAAACCAAGAAAAAATAGAGTATAAAATGAATTTCTTTAAAGTTCACTTTAATTCAACTAAAACGAGATAGGGAACTTGAGTACAATTCGAAGGAAGTGAAGTACAAACCCAGAACAAATGAAGGATAAAATGTGTTTCATTGAAGTACACTTTGATTGCAATGACAATTTAACTACGATTTGAGTTAATTAAAGTACAAACCAAGAACAAATAAAGTATAAAATTTGTTTATTTGAAGTTTAGTTCATTTCAACTTAAACGAGGCAGGGAATTGGAGAACAATTCGAAGGGTGTGAAGTACAAATCTCGAACAAATAATGTATGAAATGTATTTCATTAAAGTGTACTTCGATTCCAATGAAAATTTGAGTACGACTTGAGTGAATTGAAGTACAAACAGGAAAAAATGGTGTACGAATTGTGTTTCTTCGAAGCTCACATCAATTTGAAAGAAACGAGATAGGAAATTTAAGTACGATACAAAGGAAGTAAGTACAAACCCAAAATAAACAAAGTATATAAAGTATTTCGTTGAAATACACTTCTATTCTAATGACAATTTAAGTCCAATTTGAGGGAATTGAAGTACGAACAAAGAAAAAACAAAGTACAAAATATGTTCCTTTGAAGTTCACTACAATTAATCTAAAACGAGGCTAGAAATTTGAGAACAATTTTAAGGAAGTGAAGTATAAATCCAGAACAAACAATGTAAGAAATGTGTTTCATTGAGGCAGGGAATTTGAATACAAATCAAAGGAAGTGAAGTACAAATCCGGAATAAATAAAGAATAAAATGTGTTTCGTTGAAGTACACTTCAATTCCAATAACAATTTGAGTACGATTTAAGGGCATTGAAATACAAACTAAGAAAAAATGGTGTATAAATTTTGTTTCCTTGAAGCTCACTTGAATTCAACTGAAATGAGGTAGGAAATTTGAGTATAAAATGTATTTTGTTGATGTGCACTTCGATTCCAAAGACAATTTGAGTACAATTTGAGGGAATTAAAGTACAAACAAAGAAAAAACAGAGTATAAAATGTATTTTTTTTAAGTTCACTTCAATTTAACTGAAACGAGGTAGAGAATTTGAGTACATTTTAAAGAAGGTGAAATACAAACCCGGAACAAATGTGTTTCATTGAAATACATTCCGATTTCAATGATAATTTGATTACGATTTGAGGAAATTAAAGTACAAACAAAGAAAAAACAAACTGTAAAATATGTTTCATTGAAGTTCACTTCAATTCAACTGAAATGAGGCAGGAAATTTGGGAACAATTTGAAGAAAGTGAAGAACAAATTTGGAACAAACAATGTGTGAAAAGTATTTCATTAAAGTACAATTCAATTCCAATGACAGTTTTTGTTCAATTTGAGGGAATTGAAGTACAAACCAAGAAAAAACGAGGTATAAATTGTGTTTCTTTGAAGTTTACCTCAACTCAACAAAAATGAGGTAGGGAATTTGAGTATATTTTGAAAAAAGTGAAGTATAAACCCGTAGCAAATAAATTATAAAATGTGTTTCGCTGAAGTACACTTCAATTTCAATGATAATTTGAGTACGATTTGAGGGAATTGAAGTACAAATAAAGAAAAAACAAAGCATAAAATATGTTTCTTTGAAGTTCACTTCAATTCAACTAATACGAGGTAGGAAATTCGAGTACAATTTGAAGAAAATGAAGTACAAACCCATAACAAACAAAGTATAAAATGTATTTCGCTGAAGTACACTTCGATTCCAAAGATAATTTGAGTACGATTTGATTTAATTGAAGTACAAACCAAGGAAAAAATAAAGTGTGAAATGTGATTCTTAGAGGTTCGCTTCAATTCAACTGAAACGAGGTAGGAAATTTGTGAACAATTTGAAGAAAGTGAAGTACAAATCCAGAACAAACAAAGTATAAAATGTGTTTTGTTTAAATACACTTCAATTCCAATGAAAATTTCAGTACGATTTGAGGGAATTGAAGTACAAATAAAGAAAAAACAAATTTTAAAATATGTTTAATTGAAGTTCACTTCAATTCAACTGAAACGAGGCAAGGACTTTTGGAAACATTTTAAGAAAGTGAAGTACAAATTTAGAACAAATAGTGTTTGAAATGTATTTCGTTGAAGTACAGTTCTATTCCAATGATAGTTTGTGTTTGATTTGAGGGAATTGAAGCACAAAACAAGAAAAAAGGGTAAATAAATTGAGATTCTTTGAAGTTCACCTTTATTCAACAGAAATGAGGTAGGGAATTTGAGTACAATTCAAAGAAAATAAAGTACAAACCTGGAGCAAATAAACTGTAAAATATGTTTCATAGAAGTATACTTCAATTCCAATGATAGTTTGAGTACGATTTGAGGGAATTGAAGTACAAATCAGGAAAAAAAATTATAAAATATGTTTCATTGAAGTTCACTTCAATTCAACTGATACGAGAAAGGGAATTCAAGTACAGTTCTAAGGAACTGAAGTGCAAACCTATAACAAACGAAGTATAAAATGTATTTTGCTGAAGTACACTTTGATTCCAATGACAATTTGAGTACGATTTGAGTTAATTGAAGAACAAATCAAGAAAAAATAAAGTGTAAAATGTGTTTCGTTGAAGTTCACTTCACTTCAAGTAAAATGAGGCAAGGAATTTGAGAACAATTTGAAGAAAGTGAAGTACAAATCCAGAACAAACAATGTATGAAATGTACTTCATTGAAGTA
Organism: Jacaranda copaia; assembly: GCA_014898725.1. Lineage (NCBI taxonomy): Eukaryota > Viridiplantae > Streptophyta > Magnoliopsida > Lamiales > Bignoniaceae > Jacaranda > Jacaranda copaia. The sequence continues at coordinate 3,989 of JACGDI010002016.1, forward strand.
CACTTTGATTACAATGACAATTTGAGTACAATTTGAGGGAATTGAAGTACAAACAAAGAAAAAAGAAAGTATAAAATGTGTTTCTTTGAAGTTCACTTTAGTGTTACTGAGACGAAGTAGGGAATTCAAGTACAATTTGAAGAAATTGAGTATATATCCAGAATAAACAAAGTATAAAATGTATTTTCTTGAAATACACTTCGATTCCAAAGACAATTTAGGTACGATTTATGGGAATTGAAGTACAAACCAAGAAAAAACTGGGTATAAAATGTGTTTGTTCGAAGTTCACTTTAATTTAATTGAAACGAGGTAGAGAATTTGAGTACAATTTGAACGAGGTGAAGTACAAACCAGGAACAAATAAAGTATAAAATGTATTTCATTGAAATACACTTTCATTTCAATGATAATTTGAGTACGATTTGTAGGAAATGAAGTACAAACAAAGAAAAAACAAAATACAATATATGTTTCTTAGAAGTTTACTTCAATTCAACTAACACTAGACAGGGAATTTGGGAACAATTAGAAGGAAGTGAAGTACAAATCCGGAACAAACAATGCAAAAAATGTATTTTGTTGAAGTACACTTCGATTTCAATGATAGTTTGAGTTTAATTTAAGGGAATTGAATTACATGCCTAGAAAAAATGGTGTACGAATTGTGTTTCTTTGAAATTTTCCTCAATTTAATAGAAATGAGGTAGGAAATTTATGTACAATTTGAAGGAAGTGAAGTACAAATCCGGAGCAAATAAAGTGTAAAGGGTGTTTCGTTGAAATACACTTCAATTCCAATAATAATTTGAGTATGATTTAAGGGAATTGAAGTACAAACAAAGAAAAAATAATGCATAAAATATATTTCTTTGACGTTCACTTCAATTCAACCAATACGAGGCTTGGAATTCGAGTACAATTCAAAGAAAATGAAGTACAAACCTATAACAAACAAAGTATAAAATGTATTTCGCTGAAGTACACTTCGATTCCAAAGATAATTTGAGTATGATTTGAGGGAATTGAAGTACAAACCATGATAAAATAAAGTGTAAAATGTGTTTCTTTGAAGTTCGCTTCAATTCAATAGAAACGAGGAAGGGAATTTGCGAACAATTCAAAGGAAGTGAAGTACAAATCCAAAGTAAACAATGTATGAAATGTATTTCATTGAAGTACACTTCAATTTTAATGATAATTTGAGTTTGATTTGAGGGAATAGAAGTACAAACAAAGAAAAAAGAAAGCATAAAATGTGTTTCTTTGAAGTTTACTACGGTACTACTGAAATGAAGTAGGAAATTTGAGTACAATTCGAAGGAATTGAGTATATATCCAAACTAACAAAGTACAAAATGTATTTTGTTGAAATACACTTCGATTCCAAAGATAATTTAAGTACAATTTGTGGGAATTGAAGTACAAACTAAGAAAAAATAGAGTGTAAAATGTGTTTGTTCGAAGTTCACTTTAATTTAATTGAAATGAGGGAAGGAATTTGAGTACAATTTGAAGGAAGTGAAGTACAAACCCGGAACAAACAAAGTATAAAATATGTTTCATTTAAATACACTTCTATTCTAAAGATAATTTGAGTACGATTTAAGGGAATTGAAGTACCAACAAGGAAAAAACAAATTATATAGTATGTTTCTTTGATGTTCACTTCAATTCAACTGAGACGAGGTAGGGAATTTAGGAACAATTTGAAGGAAGTGAAGTACAAATCCAGAACAAATAATGTATGAAACATATTTCATTGAAGTAAACATCGATTCCATTGATAGTTTGAGTTCAATTTGAGGGAATTGAAGTATAAGCTAAGAAAAATGGTTTATAAATTATCTTTCTTTGAATTTCACTTCAGTGCTACCGAAACGGAGCAGGGAATTTGAGTATATTTACAGAACAAACAAAGTATAAAATATATTTTGTTGAAGTACACTTCGATTCCAAAGATAATTTGAGTATGAATTTTGGTAATTGAATTACAAACCAAGAAAAAATAGAGTATAAAATGTGTTTGTTCAAAGTCCACTTCAATTTAACAGAAACGAGGAAGAGAATTTAAGCACAATTTGAAGAAAGTGAAGTACACGCCCATAACAAACAAAGTATAAAATGTATTTTGCTGAAGTACGTTTCAATTCCATTGAAAATTTGAGTACGATTTGAGTTAATTGAAGTACAAATCAAGAAAAAATAAAGTGTAAAATGTGTTTCTTTGAAGTTCACTTCAATTTAACTGAAACGAGGTAGGGAATTTGAGATCAATTCAATGAAAGTGAAGTACAAATCCTGAACAAACAATGTATGAAATGTATTTCATTGAAGTACACTTTGATTCCAATGACAATTTGAGTACGAATTGAGGGAATTAAAGTACTAAGAAAAAAAAGAGTATAAAATGTGTTTTTTTAAAGTTCACTTCAGTGCTACTGAAACGAAGTAGGGAATTAGAGTACAATTTGAAGGAATTGAGTATATATCCATAACAAACAAACTATAAAATTTATTTTGTTGAAGAGCACTTCGATTCCAAAGACAATTTGAGTATGATTTGAGAGAATTGAAGTACAAACGAGGAAAAACTAAAGTATAAAATGTGTTTCTTCAAAGTTTACTTCAATTTAACTGAAACGAGGTAGAGAATTTGAGCATAATTTGAAGGAGGTAAAGTTCAAACCCAAAACAGAAAAAGTATAAAATGTGTTTCGTTGAAATACACTTCAATTCTAATGATAATTTGGGTACGATTTGAGAGAATTGATGTCCAAATAAAGAAAAAACAAATTATAAAGTATGTTTCATTGAAGCTCACTTTAATTTAACTAAAATGAGGTAGGGAATTCAGGCTCAATTTGAAGAAAGTAAAGTACAAATTTGGAACAAACAATGCGTGAAAAGTATTTCATTGAAGTACAGTTTAATTCCAATGATAGTTTGTGTTCGATTTGAGGGAATTGAAGTACAAACCAAGAAAAAATGGTGTACAAATTGTGTTTCTTCGAAGTTCACCTCAATTCAACAGAAATGAGGCGGGGAATTTGAGTGTAATTTGAAGGAAATGAAGTACAAACGTGGAGTAAATAAACTATAAAATGTGTTTCTTTGAAGTACACTTCAATTTCAATGATAATTTGTGTACGATTTGAAGGAATTGATGTACAAATGTAGAAAAAACAAATTGGAAAATATGTTTCATTGAAGTTCACCTAACTTCAACTGAAACGAGGGAAGGAATTTTGGATCAATTTGAAGGAAGTGAAGTATAAATACAGAACAAACAATGTGTGAAATGTATTTCATTGAAGTACAGTTCAATTCTAATGATAGTTTGTGTTCGATTTGAGGAAATTGAAGTACAAACCAAGAAAAAATGATGTATAAATTGTGTTTCTTTGAAGTTCACCTCTATTCAATATAAATGAGGCAGGGAATTCAAGTATAATTTGAAGAAAGTGAAGTACAACCTCGGAGCAAATAATCTATAAAATGTGTTTTGGTGAAGTACACTTCAATTCTAACGATAATTTGAGTATAATTTGAGGGAATTGAAGTACAAGCAAAGAAAAAACAAAGCATAAAATATGTTTATTTCAAGTTCACTTTAATTCAGCTAATACGAGGTAGGAAATTAGAGTACAACTCAAAAGAAGTGAAGTACAAACCCATAACAAACAAAGTATAAAATGTATTTCGCAGAAGTACACTTCGATTCCAATAACAATTTGAGTACAATTTGAGTTAATTGAAGTACAAACAAAGAGAAAATAAAGTGTAAAATGTGTTTCTTTGAAGTTCACTTCAGTGCTATTGAAACAAAGCAGGGAATTTAAGAACAATTTAATGGAATTAAGTATATATCCCAAACAAATAAAGTATAAAATGTATTTCGTTGACGTACACTTCAATATCAAAGAAAATTTGAGTACAATTTGAAGGAATTGAAGTACAAACCAAGAACAAAAAAGAGTATAAAATGTGTTTGTTCGAAGTCCAATTCACTTTAACTAAAACAAGGCAGAGAATTTGAGTACAATTTGAAGGAGGTGAAGTACAAACCCGAAACAAACAAAGTATAAAATGTGTTTCATTGAAATACACTTCAATTTCAACCATAATTTGAGTACGATTTGAGGAAATTGAAATACAAACAAAGAAAAAATAAATTATAAAATACGTTTCTTAAAAGTTCACTTCAATTTAACTGACACGAGGCAGGGAATTTGGGAACAATTTGAAAGAAGTGAAGTACAAATTCGGAACAAACAATGTATGAAATGTATTTTGTTGAAGTACACCTCAATTCCAATGATAGTTTGAGTTCAATTTGTGGGAATTGATTCACATACTAAGAAAACACGGTGCACGAATTGTGTTTCTTTGAAGTTCACCTCAATTCAATAGAAATGAGGCAGGGAATTTTAATGTGATTCGGAGGAAGAGAAGTATGAACCTAGAGTAAATAAATTGTAAATTGCGTTTCTTTGAAGTACACTTCAATTACAATGATAATTTGAGTACGATTTGAAGAAATTGAAGTACAAACGAAAAAAAAAACAAACTAGAAAATATGTTTCATTGAAATTCACTTAACTTCAACTGAAATGGGGGAAGGAATTTGGGATCAATTTGAAGGAATTGAAGTACAAATACGGAATAAATAGTGTGTGAAATGTATTTTGTTAAAGTACAGTTCGATTCCAATGACATTTTGCGTTTAATTTGAGGGAATTGAAGTACAAACCAGGAAAAAATGGTGTATAAATTCTGTTTCTTTGAAGTTCACCTCAATTCAACAGAAATGTAGCAGGGAATTTGAGTATAATTCAATAGAAGTGAAGTACAAACCCAGAGCAAATAAACTCTAAAATGTGTTTCGTTGAAGTGTATTTCAATTCCAATGATAATTTGAGTACGATTTGAGGTAATTGAAGTACAAAGAAAGAAAAAACAAAGCATAAAATATGTTTCTTTCAAGTTCACTTCAATTCAACTGAAACGAGGCAGGGAATTCGAGTACAATTCAAAGTAAGTAAAGTACAAACCCATAACAAACAAAGTATAAAATATGTTACGCTGAAGTACACTTCGATTCCAATGACACTTTGAGTACGATTTGAATTAATTGAAGTACAAATCAAGAAAAAATAAAGTGTAAAATGTGTTTCTTTGAAGTTCATTTCAATTCAACTGAAATGAGGCAGGGAAGTTGAGAACAATTTGAAGAAAGTGAAGTAAAAATTCAGAACAAACAATGTATGAAACAAATTTCATTGAAGTACACTTCAATTCCAATGACAATTTGAGTACAATTTGAGGGAATACAAGTACAAACAAAGAAAAAAGAAAGTATAAAATGTGTTTCTTCGAAGTTTAATTCAGTGCTACTGAAGGGAAGCAGGGAATTCGAGTACAATTCGAAGGAATTGAGTATATATGCAGAATAAAAAAAAGTATACAATGCATTTTGTTGAAGTACACTTTGATTCCAAAGACAATTTGAGTACAATTTGTGGGAATTAAAGTACAAACCAAGAAAAAACAGAGTATGAAATATGTTTGTTCAAAGTTCACTTCAATTTAATTGAAATGAGGTAGAGAATTTGAGAACAATTTGAAGTAGGTGAAGTATAAACCTGGAACAAACAAAGTATAAAATGTATTTTGCTGAAATACACTTCAATTCCACTGATAATTTGAGTACGATTTGAGAGAATTGAAGTACAAACAAAGAAAAAATAAATTATAAAATATGTTTCTTAAAAGTTCACTTCAATTCAATTGACACGAGACTGGGAATTTGAGAACAATTTGAAGAAAGTGAAGTACAAATCTGGAACAAACAATGTATGAAATGTATTTTGTTGAAATACATTTTGATTCCAATGATAGTTTGAGTTCGATTTGAGGGAATTGAATTACAGACCAAGAAAAAATGGTGTACGAATTATGTTTCTTTGAAGTTGACCACAATTCAACAGATATGATGTAAGGAATTCGAGTATAATTCGAAACAAGTGAAGTACAAATTTGAAGCAAACAAAGTGTAAAAGGTGTTTCATTGGAATACACTTCAATTCCAACGATACTTTGAGTACGATTCAAGGGAATTAAAGTACAAACAAAGAAAAAAAAAGCATAAAAGATGTTTCTTTGAAGTTTACTTCAATTCAACTGATATGAGGCAGGGAATTTGAGTGCAATTCAAAGGAAATGAAGTACAAACCTATAACAATCAAAGTATAAAATGTATTTCGCTGAATTACACTTTGATTGCAATGAAAATTTAAGTAGGATTTGAGTTAATTGATTTACAAACCATGAAAAAATAATGTATAAAATATATTTTTTTGAAGTTCACTTCAATTCAACTGAAATGAAGCAGGGAATTTGAGAACAATTCGAAGGAATTGAAGTATAAATCCAGAACAAACAATGTATGAAATGTATTTCATTGAAGTACACTTCAATTTCAATGACAATTTGAGTACAATTTGAGAGAATTGAAGTACACGCAAAAAAAGAAAGTATGAAATGTGTTTCTTTAAAATTCACTTCTGTGCTACTTAAACAAAGCAGGGAATTTGAGTATAATTCAAAGAAATTGAGTATATATCCCGAACAAATAAAGTATAAAATGTATTTTGTTGATGTACACTTCTATTTCAAAGAAAATTTGAGAATAATTTAAGGGAATTGAAGTACAAACCAAGAAAAAATAGAGTATAAAATATGTTTGTTCGAAGTTCAATTCAATTTAATTGAAACGAGATAGAGAATTTGAGTACAATTTGAAGGAGGTGAAGTACAAACCTGAAATAACAAATTATAAAATGTGTTACGTTGAAATACACTTCAATTCCAATGATAATTTGAGTATGATTTGAGGAATTGAGAACAAACAAAGAAAAAATAAATTGTAAAACATGTTTCATTGAAGTTCACTTCAATTCAACTGAAACAAAGTAAGGAATTTGGGAATAATTTGAAGGGAGTGAAGTACAAATCCAGAACAAACAATATGTAAAATGTATTTCGTTGAAGTACAGTTCGATGCCAATGACAGTTTATGTTTGATTTGAGAGAATTGAAGTACAAACCAAGAAAAAATGGAATATAAATTGTGTTTCTTTGACGTTCACCTCAATTAAATAGAAATGAGGCTGGGAATTTGAGAATAATTTGAAGGAAGTAAAGTACAAACCCGGAGCAAATAAACTGTAAAGTGTGTTTTGTTATAGTACACCACATTTTCAATGATAATTTGTGTACAATTTGAGAAAATTGAAGTACAAACAAAGAAAAAAACAAAGCATAAAATAAGTTTCTTTGAAGTTCACTTCAATTCAACTGATATGAAGCAGAGAATTCAAGTACACTTCGAAGGAAGTGAAGTACAAAGCCATAACAAACAAAGTATAAAATGTATTTCATTGAAGTACACTTCGATTCCAATGATAATTTGAGTATGATTTGAGTTAATTGAAGTACAAACCAAGAAAAAATAAAATGTAAAATGTGTTTCATCGAAGTTCACTTCAATTCAACGGAAACGAGGTAGGGAATTCGAGTACAATTAGAAGAAAATGAAATACAAACCCATAACAAACAAAGTATAAAATGTATTTCGCTGAATTACACTTCAATTTCAATGAAACTTTGAGTGCGATTTGAGTTAATTAAAGTACAAACAATGAAAAATTAAAGTGTAAAATGTGTTTCTTTGAAGTTCACTTCAATTCAACTGAAATGAGGCAGGGAATTTGAGAACAATTCGAAGGAAGTGAAGTATAAATCCAAAACAAACAACGCATAAAATGTATTTCATTGAAGTACACTTCAATTTCAATGAAAATATGAGTACAATTTAAGAGAGTTGAAATACACACAAAAATAAAGAAAGTGTAAAATGTGTTTCTTCGAAGTTCATTTCAGTGCTATTGAAACGAAGTAGGGAATTTAAAAACAATTCAATGAAATTAAGTATATATCCTGAACAAACAAAGTATAAAATGTATTTTGTTGACATACACTTTGAAATGTATTTCGTTGAAGTGCAGTTCAATGCCAATGACAGTTTGTGTTTGATTTGTGAGAATTGTAGTACAAACCAAGAAAAATGGTGTATAAATAGTGTTTCTTTGAAGTTCACCTCAATTCAACCGAAATGAGGCAGGGAATTTGAGAATAATTTGAAGGAAGTGAAGTACAAACCCATAGCAAATAAATAGTAAAATGTGTTTCGTTGAAGTACACTTCATTTTCAAAGATAATTTAAGTACAGTTTGAGGGAATTGAAGTACAAAAAAAGAAAAAAACAAAGCCTAAAATTTGTTTCTTTGAAGTTTACTTCAGTTCAACAAATACGAAGAAGGGAATTCAAGTACACTTTGAAGGAAATGAAGTACAAAGTCATAACAAACAAAGTATAAAATGTATTTTATAGAAGTACACTTCAATTCCAATGATAATCTGAGACAATTTGAGTTAATTGAAGTACAAACCAAGAAACAAATAAAGTGTAACATGTGTTTTTTTGAAGTTCACTTCAATTTAACTGAAACGAGGCAGGAAAGTTGAGAACAATTCAAGGGAAGGGAAGTAAAAGTCCAGAACAAACAATGTATGAAACAGATTTCATTGAAGTACACTTTGATTCAGATGACAATTTGAGTACAATTTGAGGGAATTAATGTACAAACAAAGAAAAAAGAAAGTATAGAATGTGTTTCTATAAATTTCAATTCAGTGCTACTAAAGCAAATCAGGGAATTCTAATACAAGGAATTAAGTATATATCCAAAACAAAAAAGTATAAAATGAATTTTGTTGAAGTACACTTTGATTCCAAAGACAATTTGAGTACGATTTGTGGGAATTGAAGTACAAACCAAGAAAAAATATAGTATAAAATGTGTTTATTCGAAGTTCACTTCAATTTAATTGAAACGAGGTAGAGAATTTGAGTACAATTTGAAGGAGGTGAGGTACAAACTCAGAACAAATAAAGTATAAAATGTATTTCGCTGAAATACACTTCGATTCCAATGATATTTTGAGTACGATTTGTGAGAATTGAAGTACAAACAAAGAAAAAACAAAATATAAAATATGTTTCTTAGAAGTTTACTTCAATTCAATTGACACGACATAGGAAATTCAGGAACAATTTGAAAGAAGTAAAGTACAAATGTAGAACAAACAATGTATGAAATGTATTTTGTTAAAATACACTTCGATTCCAATGATAGTTTGAGTTCGATTTGAGGGAATTGAATTACAAACTAAAAGAAAATGGTGTATGAATTATGTTTCTTTGAAGTTCACCTCAATTCAACAGAAATGATTGGGGAATTTGAGTACACTTTGAAGGAAGTGAAGTATAAATCCGGAGCAAATAAAGTGTAAAGGGTGTTTCATCAAAATACACTTCAATTCCAATGATAATTTAAGTACGATTCAAGAGAATTGAAGTATAAACAAAGAAAAAACAAAGCATAAAATATGTTTCTATGAAGTTCACTTCAATTCGACTGATATGAGGTAGAAACTTTGAGTACAATTCAAAGGAAATGAAGTACAAACCCATAACAAAAAAAGTATAAAATGTATTTCGCTGAATTGCACTTCGATTCCAATGAAAATTTGAGTACGATTTGAGTTAATTGAAGTACAAACCATGAAAAAATAAAGTGTAAAATGTGTTTATTTGAAGTTCACTTCAATTCAATTGAAACGAGGCAGGAAATTTGAGAATAATTCAAAGAAAGTGAAGTACAAATCCAGAACAAACAACTTATGAAATGTATTTCATTGAAGTACACTTCGATTCAAATGACAATTTGAATACGCTTTGAGAGAATTAAAGTACATATAAAAAAAAGAAAGTATGAAATATGTTTATTTGAAGTTCACTTTTGGGCTAATGAAATGAACTAGGGAATTTAACTATAATTCAAAGGAACTGAATCTATATCCCGAACAAATAAAGTATAAAATATATTTTGTTGACGTACACTTCTATTCCAAAGATAATTTAAGTACAATTTGAGGGAATTGAAGTACAAACCAAGAACAAATAGAGTATAAAATGTGTTTGTTAGAACTTCAATTCAATTGAATTGAAACGAGGCAGAGAATTTGATTACAATTTGAAGGAGGTGAAGTACAAACCTGGAACAAACAAAGTATAAAATGTGTTTCATTGAAATACACTCTAATTTTAATTATAATTTGAGTACGATTTTAGGGAATTGAAATACAAACAAATAAAAATAAATTGTAAAATATGTTTCATTGAAGTTCACTTCAATTCAATTGAAATATGGTAGGGAATTTGGGAACAATTTCAAGGAAGTGAATTAGGAACAAAAAATATATGAAATGTATTTCGTTGAAGTACACATCGATTTCATTGACAATTTGAGTTCTATTTGAGGGAATTGAAGTACAAACAAAGAAAACATAAATTGTAAAATATGTTTCATTGAAGTTCACTTCAATTCAACTAAAATGAGGTAGGGAATTTGGGAACAATTTCATGGAAGTGAAGAACAAATCCAGAACAAATAGTGTGTGAAATGTATTTCGATGAAGTGCAGTTCGATGCCAATGACAGTTTGTATTTGATTTGAGAGAATTAAAGTACAAACCAAGAAAAAATGCTATATAAGTAGTTATTCTTTGAAGTTCACCTCAATTCAACAAAAGTGAGGCAGGAAATTTGAGCACAATTCGTAGAATGTGAAGTACAAATACTGAGCAAATAAAGTGTAAAATGAGTTTCGCTAAAGTACACTTCTATTCTAATGATAATTTGAATTAGATTTGAGGGAATAGAAGTACAAACAAAGGAAAAACAAAGCATAAAATATGTTTCTTAGAAGTTCACTTCAATTCAACTGATGCGAGGCTTAGAATTTGTGTACAATTCGAAAGAAGTAAAGTACAAACCTATAACAGACAAAGTATAAAATGTATTTTGCTGAAGTACACTTCCATTCCAATGACAATTTGAGTACAATTTAAGTTAATTGAACTACAAACCAAGAAAAAATAAAGTGTAAAATGTGTTTCGTTGAAGTTCACTTCAATTCAACTGAAACGAGGTAAGGAATTTGAGAACAATTCGAAGGAAATAAAATACAAATCCAGAACAAACAATGTATGAAATGCATCTCATTGAAGTACACTTCGATTCCAATGATAATTTGAGTACGATTTGAGGGAATTGAAGTACAAACAAAGCAAAAAGAAAGTACAAAATGTGTTTCTTTGAAGCTCACTTCAATGCTACTGAAACGAAGAAGGAAATTTGAGTACAATTTGAAGGAATTGAGTATATATCCAAAACAAACAAAGTATAAAATGTATTTTGTTGAAATGCACTTCAATTTCAAAGATAATTTGAGTACGATTTGAGGGAATTGAAGTACAAACCAAGAAAAAAAAAATTGTAAAATATGCTTCATTGAAGTTCACTTCAATTTAATTGAAATGAGGTAGGCAATTTGGGAACAATTTGAAGGAAGTGAAGTATAAATCCAAAACAAATAATGTGTGAAACATTTTTCGACGAAGTATAGTTCGATTCCAATGACAATTTGTGTTCAATTTGAGAGAATTGACGTACAAACCAAGAAAAATGGTGTATAAATTATGTTTCTTTGAAGTTCACCTCAATTCAATAGAAATGAGGGAGGGAATTTGAGTATAATTCGAAGGAAGTGAAGTACAAACCCAGAGCAAATAAACTGTAAAATGTGTTTCGTTAAAGTACACTTCAATTCCAACGATAATTTGAGTACGATTTGAGGGAATTGAAGCACAAACAAAGAAAAAACAAAGCACAAAATTTATTTCTTTGAAGTTCACTTCAATTCAATTGATACGAAGCAGGGAATTCAAGTATACTTTGAAGGAAGTGAAGTACAAACACATAACAAATAAAGTATAAAATGTATTTCACTGAAGTATACTTCAATTCCAATGACAATTTGAGTACGGTTTGAGTTCATTGAAGTACAAACCAAGAAAAAATAAACTGTAAAATGAGTTTCTTTGAAGTTCATTTCAATTCAACTGAAATGAGGCAAGAAATTTGAGAACAATTCAAAGAAAGTGAAGTACAAATCCAGAACAAACAATATATGAAATGTATTTCATTAAAGTACACTTCAATTTAAATAAAAATTTGAGTGCGATTTGAGGGAATTGAAATGCAAACAAAGAAAAAAGAAAGCATAAAATATGTTTCTTTGAAGTTCACTTCAGTGTTATTGAAACGAAGCAGGAAATTTAAGTACAATTCGATGGCATTGAGTATATATCCTGAACAAACAAACTATAAAATGTATTTTGTTGGCATACACTTCAATTCCAAAGACAATTTGAGTACGATTTGAGGGAATTGAAGTACAAACCAAGCAAAAATAGAGTATAAAATGTATTTGTTTGAAGTTTACTTCAATTTAACTAAAACAAGGTAGAGAATTTGAGTACAATTTGAAGGAGGTAAAATACAAACCTAGAACAAACAAGGTATAAAATGATAATTTGAGTACTATTTGAGGGAATTGAAGTAGAAACAAAGAAAAAATAAATTTTAAACTATGTTTCATTAAAGATCACTTCAATTCAACTAAAATAAGGGAGGGAATTTTGGAACAATTTGAGGGAAGTGATGTACAAATTCGGAACAAATAATGTGTGAAATGTATTTTGTTGAAGTACAGTTCAATTCCAATGACAGTTTGTGTTTGAATTGAGGGAATTGAAATACAAACCAAGATAAAATGGTGTGTGAATTGTGTTTCTTTGAACTTCACCCCAATTTGACAGAAATGTGGCAGGGAATTTGAGTATAATTTGAAGGAAGTGAAGTACAAACCCGGAGCATATAAACTGTAAAAAAATTTTCGTTGAAGTATACTTTAATTTCAATGATAATTTGAGTACGATTTGAGGGTATCAAAGTACAAACAAAGAAAAAATAAAGAATAAAATATGTTTATTTGAAGTTTGCTTCAATTCAACTGATACGAAGCATGGAATTCAATTACACTTCGAAAGAAGTGAAGTACAAACCCATAACAAACAAAGAATAAAATATATTTCGTTGAAGTACACATCGATTCCAATGACAATTTGAGTACGGTTTGAGTTAATTGAAGTACAAACCAAGAAAAAGTAAACTATAAAATGCATTTCTTTTAAGTTCAATTCAATTTAACTGAAATGAGGCAGGAAATTTGGGAACAATTTGAGGGAAGTGAAGTACAAATCCAGAACAAACAAAGTATGAAACGTATTTTGTTGAAGTACACATCAATTCCATTGACAGTTTGGATTTGATTTAAGGGAATTGAAGTACAATTCAAGAAGAAACAGTTTATAAATTATGTTTCTTTGAAGTTTACTTCAGTGCTACTAAAACGGAGTAGGGAATTTGAGTACAATTCGAAGGAATTGAGTATGTATACAGAACAAGCAAAGTATAAATTGTATTTTGTTGAAGTATACTTTGATTTCAAAGATAATTTAAGTACGATTTGAGGGAATTAAAGTACAAACCAAGAAAAAATAGAGTACAAAATGTGTTGGTTCGAAGTCCAATTCACTTTAATAGAAATGAGGTAGGGAATTTGAGTACAATTTGAAGAAGATGAAGTACAAACTCGGAACAAAGTATAAAATGTGTTTCGTTAAAATACACTTCAATTCCAATGATAATTTGAGTACGATTTGAGGGAATTGAAGTACAAACAAGGAAAAAAAATTGTAAAATATGTTTCATTAAAGTTCACTTCAATTCAACTGAAATGAGGGAGGGAATTTGAGAACAATTTAAAGTAAGAGAAGTAAAAATCTAGAACAAACAACGTATGAAATGTATTTCATTAAAGTACACTTCGATTCCAATGATAAATTTAGTACGATTTGAGGGAATTGAAGTAAAAACAAACAAAAAAGGAAATATAAAATGTGTTTCTTTGAAGTTCACTTCAATGCTACTGAAACGAAGCAGGGAATTTTAATATCATTCGAATGAACTAAGTATATATCTAGAACAAACAAAGTATAAAATGTGTTTTTTTGAAGTTCACTTCAATCTAACTAAAATGAGGTGGGGAATTTGAGTACAATTTGATGGAAGTAAAGTATAAACCCAGAACAAACAAAGTATAAAATGTGTTGCTTTCAAATACACTTTGATTCCAATGATAATTTGAGCAAGATTTGAGGCAATTGAAGTACAAACAAAGAAAAAATAAATTATAAAATATGTTTCTCGAAAGTTCACTTCAATTCAACTGAAACGAGATAGGGAATTTGGGAATAATGTAAAGGAAGTGAAGTACAAATCCGAAACAAACATTGTATGAAATGTATTTTTATGACGTACACTTGATTCCAATGAGAGTTTAAGTTCGATTTGAGGAAATTGAACTACAAACCAAGAAAAAAAGGTGTATAAATTGTGTTTCTTTGAAGTTCACCTCAATTCAACAGAAATGAGGCAGAAAATTTGAGCACAATTCATAGAAATTGAAGTACAAATCCTGAGCAAATAAAGTGTAAAATGTGTTTCGCTGAAGTGCACTTCCATTCCAATGATAATTTGAGTACCATTTGAGGGAATTGAAGTACAAACAAAGAAACAATAAAGCATAAAATTTGTTTCTTTGAAGTTCACTTCAATTCAACTGATACGAGAAAAGAAATTCGAGTACAATTCAAAGGAAGCGAAGTGTAAACCTATAACAAACGAAGTATAAAATGTATTTCGCTGAAGTACACTTCGATTCCAATGGCAATTTGAGTACGGTTTGAGTTAATTGAAGTACAAACCAAGAAACAATAAACTGTAAAATATGTTTCTTTGAAGTTCACTTCAATTCAACTGAAACGAGGTAGGAAATTTGAGAATAATTTAAAGGAAGTGAAGTACAAATCCAAAACAAACAATATATGAAATGTATTTTATTGAAGTACACTTCAATTTAAATGACAATTTGAGTACGATTTGAGGGAATTGAAGTACGAACAAAGAAAAAAGAAAGCATAAAATGTGTTTCTTTGAAGTTCACTTCAATGCTATTAAAATGAAGCAGGGAATTTAAGTACAATTCAATGGAATTGAGTATATATCCCGAACAAACAAAATACAAAATATATTTTGTTGACATACACTTCAATTCCAAAGACAATTTGAGTACAATTTGAGGGAATTGAAGTATAAACCAAGCAAAAATAGAGTATAAAATGTGTTTGTTCGAAGTTGACTTCAATTTAACTAAAACGAGGCAAAGAATTTGAGTACAATTTAAAGGAGGTAAAGTACGAACCCAGAACAAACAAGGTATAAAATGATAATTTGAGTATGATTTGAGGAAATTGAAGTCGAAATAAAGAAAAAATAAATTGTAAAATATGTTTCATTGAAATTCACTTCAATTCAACTGAAACGATGGAGGGAATTTGGGAACAATTTAATGGAAGTGATGTACAAATCCGGAACGAACAATATGTGAAATGTATTTCGTTGAAGCACAGTTCTATTCCAATGACAGTTTGTGTTTGATTTGAGGGAGTTGAAATACAAACCAAGAAAAAATGGTGTGAATTGTATTTCTTTGAAGTTCACCTAAATTTGACAGAAATGAGGTAGGGAATTTGAGTATAATTCGAAGGAAGTGAAGTACCAACCTGAAGCAATTAAATTGTAAAATGTATTCCGTTGAAGTACACTTCAATTCTAATGATAATTTGAGTACAATTTGAGGGAATCAAAGTGCAAACAAAGAAAAAATAAAGAATAAAATATGTTTCTTTGAACTTCACATCAATTCAACTGATACAAAGCTGGGAATTCAAGTGCACTTCGAAAGAAGTGGAGTACAAACCCATAACAAACAAAGCATAAAATATATTTTGCTAAAATACACTTCGATTCCAATGATAATTTGAATACGATTTGAGTTAATTGAAGTAAAAACCAAGAAACAATAAACTGTAAAATGTGTTTCTTTTAAGTTCAATTCAATTCAATTGAAATGATGCAGGAAATTTAAGAATAATTCAAAGGAAGTGAAATACAAATCTAGAACAAACAATGTATGAAATGTATTTTGTTGAAATACACATCAATTCCATTGACAGTTTAAGTTTGATTTGAAGGAATTAAAGTACAAACCAAGAAAAAATGATTTATAAATTGTGTTTGTTTGAAGTTCACTTTAGTGCTATCGAAACGGAGTAGGAAATTTGAGTACAATTCGAAAGAACTGAGTATATATATAGAACAAGCAAAGTATAAATTGTATTTTGATTTTATAAACAATTTAAGCACGATTTGAGGAAATTGAAGTACAAACCAAGAAAAAATAGAGTATAAAATGTGTTTGTTCGAAGTTCACTTCAATTTAACAGAAATGAGGCAGAGAATTTGAGTACAATTTGAAGGAGGTGAAATACAAACTCAAAACAAATAAAGTATAAAATGTGTTTCATTGAAATAAACTTCGATTCTAATGATAATTTGAGTACGATTTGAGGGAATTAAAGTACAAACAAAGAAAAAACAAATTGTAAAATATGTTTCATTAAAGTTCACTTCAATTCAATAGAAATGAGGGAGGGAATTTGAGACCAATTTGAAGTAAGAGAAGTACAAATCCAGAACAAACAATGTATGAAATGTATTTCATTGAAGTACACTTCGATTCCAAAGACAAATTGAGTATGATTTGAGGGAATTGAAGTACAAACAAAGAAAAAATAAATTATAAAATATGTTTCTCGGAAGTTCACTTCAATTCAACTGAAACGAGATAGGGAATTTGGGAATAATGTAAAGGAAGTGAAGTACAAATCCGGAACAAACATTGTATGAAATGTATTTTTATGATGTACACTCGATTCCAATGAGAGTTTAAGTTCGATTTGAGGAAATTGAACTACAAACCAAGAAAAAAAGGTGTATAAATTGTGTTTCTTTGAAGTTCACCTCAATTCAACAGAAATGTGGCAGAAAATTTGAGCACAATTCATAGAAATTGAAGTACAAATCTTGAGCAAATAAAGTGTAAAATGTGTTTCACTGAAGTGCACTTCCATTCCAATGATAACTTGAGTACCATTTGAGGGAATTGAAGTACAAACAAAGAAACAATAAAGCATAAAATTTGTTTCTTTGAAGTTCACTTCAATTCAACTAATACAAAGTAGGGAATTCAAGTATACTTTGAAGGAAGTGAGGTACAAACCCATAACAAACAAAGTATAAAATGTATTTCGCTAATGTACACTTCGATTCTAATGACAATTTGTGTACGATTTAAGTTAATTGAAGTACAAACCAAGAAACAATAAACTGTAAAATATGTTTCTTTGAAGTTCACTTCAATTCAACTGAAACGAGGCAGGAAATTTGAGAATAATTTAAAGGAAGTGAAGTACAAATCCAAAACAAACAATATATGAAATGTATTTTATTGAAGTACACTTCAATTTAAATTATAATTTGAGTACGATTTGAGGGAATTGAAGTACAAACAAAGAAAAAAGAAAGCATAAAATGTGTTTCTTTGAAGTTTACTTTAGTACTATTGAAACGAAGCACGGAATTTTAGTACAATTCGATGGAATTGAGTATATATCCCAAACAAACAAAGTATAAAATGTATTTTGTTGACTTCCACTTCGATTCCAAAGATAATTTAAGTACGATTTGAGGGATTTGAAGTATAAACCAAGCAAAAATGGAGTATAAAATGTGTTTGTTCGAAGTTCACTTCAATTTAACTAAAACGAGGCAGAGAATTTGAGTACAATTTGAGGGAGGTGAAGTACGAACCCAGAACAAACAAGGTATAAAATAATAATTTGAGCAATATTTGAGGAAATTGAAATAGAAACAAAGAAGAAACAAATTACAAAATATGTTTCTCGAAAGTTCACTTCAATTCAACTAAAACGAGGCAGGGAATTTGGGAACAATGTAAAGCAAGTGAGGTACAAATCTGGAACAAATATTATATGAAATGTATTTCGTTGACATACACTTGATTCCAATAATCGTTTGAGTTCGAGTTGAGGGAATAGAAGTACAATCCAAGAAAAAAAGGTGTATAAATTGTGTCTATTTGAAGTTCACCTCAATTCAACAGAAATGAGGCATAAAATTTGAGCACAATTCGTAGAAAGTGAAGTACAAATCCTGAGCAAATAAAGTGTAAAATGTGTTTTGTTGAAGTACACTTCTATTCCAATGATAATTTAAGTACGATTTGAGGGAATTGAAGTACAAACGAAGAAAAAACAAAGCATAAAATATGTTTCTTAGAAGTTCACTTCAATTTAACTAATACGAGGCTTGGAATGCATGTACAATTTGAGAGAAGTAAAGTACAAACCCATAACAAACAAAGTATCAAATGTTTTTTGCTGAAGTACACTTCGATTCCAAAGACAATTTTAGTACGATTTGAGTTAATTGAAGTGCAAATCAAGAAAAAATAAAGTGTAAAATGTGTTTCTTTGAAGTTCACTTCAATTCAACTGAAATGAGGCAAGGAATTTGAAAACAATTTGAAGGAAATGAAGTACAAATCCAGAACAAACAATGTCTGAAATGTATTTCATTGAAGTACACTTCGATTCCAATGACAATTTGAGTACGATTTAAGGGAATTGAAGTACAAACAAAGAAAAAAGAAAGTATAAAATGTGTTTCTTTGAAGTTCACTTAAGTGTTATTGAAATGAAGTAGTGAATTCGAGTACAATTCGATGGAATTGAGTGTATATCCCGAACAAACAAAGTGTAAAATGTATTTTGTTGATGTACACTTTGATTTCAAAGACAATTTGAGTATGATTTCAAGGAATTGAAGTACAAACCAAGAAAAAATAGAGTATAAAATATGTTTGTTCGACGTTCACTTTAATTTAACTGAAATGAGGGTGGCATTTTTAGTACAATTTGAATGAAGTGAAGTACCAACTTGGAACAAACAAAGTATAAAATATGTTTCATTGAAATGCACTTCGATTTCAATGATAATTTGAGTATGATTTGAGGAAATTGAAGTACAAACAAGGTAAAAACAAATTATAAAATACGTTTCTTTGATGTTCACTTCAATTCAATTAAGACGAGGCAGAGAATTTGGGAACAATTTGAAGGAAGTGAAATGCAAATTGGGAATAAAAGATGTATGAAATGTATTTCGTTGAAGTACACATCGATTCTATTGACAGTTTGAGTTCGATTTTAGGGAATTGAAATACAAACCAAGAAAAAACGATTTATAAATTATGTTTCTTTGATGTTCACTTCAGTGCTTCTGAAATGGAATAGGGAATTTGAGTACAATTCGAAAGAATTAAGTATATATTCAGAACAAGCAAAGTATAAATTGTATTTTGTTGAAGTATACTTCAATTTTAAAGACAATTTAAGTACAATTTGAGTGAATTGAAGTACAAACCAAGAAAAAACAGAGTATAAAATGTGTTGTTCAAAGTTCACTTCAATTTAACAGAAACAAGGCAGAGAATTTATGTACAATTTGAAGGAGGTAAAGTACAAACTCAGAACAAACAAAGTATAAAATGCATTTCGTTGAAATGCACTTCAATTCCAATGATAATTTGAGTACGATTTGAGGGAATTGAAATACAAATAAAAAAAAAATTGTAAAATATGTTTCATTGAAGTTCACTTCAATTGAACTGAAATGAGGGAGGGAATTTGGGAACAATTTGAAGTAAGAGAAGTACAAATCCAGAACAAACAATGTATGAAATGTATTTCATTGAAGTACACTTTGATTTCAATGACAATTTGAGTACGATTTGAGGGAATTGAAGTAAAAATAAAGAAAAAAGAAAGTATAAAACGTGTTTCTTTGAAGTTCATTTCAATTCAACAGAAATGTGGCAGGGAATTTGAGCACAATTTGTAGAAAGCGAAGTACAAATCCCGAGAAAATAAAGTGTAAAATGTGTTTCGTTAAAGTATACTTTGATTCCAATGATAATTAAAGTATGATTTAAGGGAATTAAAGTACAAACAAAGAAAAAAGAAAGTATAAAATGTGTTTCTTTGAAGTTCACTTCTGTGTTACTGAATTGAAGCAGTGAAGTTGAGTATAATTCGATGGAATTGGGTATATATCCCGAACAAACAGAGTATAAAATCGATTTTGTTGATGTACACTTCGACTCCAAAGATAATTTGAGTATGATTTGAGGGAATTTAAGTACAAACTAAGAGAAAATAGAGTATGAAATGCATTTTTTCGAAGTTCACTTTAATTTAACTGAAATGAGGGTAGAATTTTGAGTACAATTTGAAGGAAGTGAAGTACAAACCCCGAACAAACAAAGTATAAAATATGTTTCGTTGAAATGCACTTCAATTCCAATGATAATTTGAGTACGATTTGAGGGAACTGAAGTACAAACAAGGTAAAAACAAATTATAAAATATGTTTCTTTGATGTTTACTTTAATTCAACAGAGACGGGGCAGGGAATTTAGGAACAATATGAAATGTATTTCGTTGAAGTACACATCGATTACATTAACAATTTGAGTTCGATTTGAGGGAATTGAAGTAAAAATTAAGAAAAAATGGTTTATAAATTTTGCTTCTTTTAAGTTCACTTCAATGTTACTGAAATGGAGTAGGGGATTTAAGTACAATTCAAAGGAATTGAGTATATATATAGAACAAGCAAAGTATAAATTGTATTTTTTTGAAGTACACTTCAATTTTAAAGATAATTTAAGTATGAATTGAGTGAATTGAAGTACAAACCAAGAAAAAATAGAGTATAAAATGTGTTTGTTTGATGTTCACTTCAATTTAATAGAAACAAAGCAGAGAGTTTGAGTACAATTTGAATGAGGTGAAGTAAAAACTCGGAACAAACAAAGTATAAAATGTGCTTCATTGAAATACACCTCAATTCCAAAGATAATTTGAGTATGATTTGAGGGAATTGAAGTACAAGCCAAGAAAAAACAAATTGTAAATTATGTTTCATTGAAGTTCACTTCAATTCAACTGAAATAAGGGAGGGAATTTAGGAACAATTTGAAGTAAGAGAAGTACAAATCCAGAACAAACAATGTATGAAATGTATTTCATTGAAGTACACTTCGATTCCAATGATAAATTAAGTATGATTTGAGGGAATTGAAGTAAAAACAAACAAAAAAGAAAGTATAAAATATGTTTCTCTAAAATTCGCTTCAATGCTATTGAAACGAAGTAGGGAATTTGAATACCATTTGAACGAACTGAGTATATATCCAGAACAAACAAAGTATAAAATGTGTTTTTTTGAAGTTCACTTTAATCTAACTGAAACGAGGCAGGGAATTTGAGTACAATTTGATAGAAGTAAAGTATAAACCTAGAACAAACGAAGTATAAAATGTGTTGCTTTGAAATACACTTTTAATCCAATGATAATTTGAGCAAGATTTGAGGGAATTGAAGTACAAACAAAGAAAAAACAAATTATAAAATATGTTTCTCTAAATTTCACTTCAATTCAATTGGAACGAGGTAGGGAATTTGGGAACAATGTAAAGGAAGTGAAGTACAAATCTGGAACAAATATTGTATTAAATGTAATTCGTTGACGTACACTTCGATTCCAATGAGAGTTTGAGTTCGATTTGAGGGAACTGAAGTACAAACTAAGAAAGAAAAGTGTATAAATTATGTTTCTTTGAAGTTCACCTCAATTCAATAGAAATGAGGTAGGAAATTAGAGCACAATTCGTAGAAAGTGAAGTACAAATCCCTAGCAAATAAACTGTTAAAAGTTTGATTGTATCTCATTTAACTACGCTTCGATTCTAATGACAATTTGAGTACGATTTGAGGGAATTGAAGTACAAACAAAGAAAAAAGAAAGTATAAAAAGTGTTTCTTTGAAGTAAACTTCAGTGCTATAGAAATGAAGCATGGAATTTAAGTAAAATTCGATGGAATTGAGTCTATATCCCAAACAAACAAAGTACAAAATGTATTTTGTTGTTGTACACTTCGATTCCAAAGATAATGTATATATACAGAACAAACAAAGTATAGAATGTATTTCGCTGAAGTACACTTTGATTTCAATGATAATTTGAGTACGATTTGAGTTAATTAAGTACAAACCATGAAAAAATAACGTGTAAAATGTGTTTCTTTGAAATTCACTTCAATCCAACTAAAACAAAGTACAGCATTTGTGGACAATTCAAAGGAAGTGAAGTACAAATCTAGAACAAACAATGTATAAAATGTATTTCATTGAAGTACACTTTGATTCCAATGACAATTTGAGTATGATTTTAGGGAATTGAAGTACAAACTAAGAAAAAATAAAGTATAAAATGTGTTTTTTTAAAGTTCACTTTAGTGCTACTCAAACAAAGCAGGGAAATTGTGTACGATTCGAAAGAACTAAGTATATATCCAGAACGAACAAAGTATAAAATGTATTTTGCTGATGAACACTTTGACTCCAACGATAATTTTAGTACGATTTGAGGGTATTGAACTACAAACCAAGAAAAAAATAGAGTATAAAATGTATTTCTTCGAAGTTCACTTCAATTTAACTGAACCAAAGTAGAGAATTTGAGTATAATTGGATAGAAGTGAAGTTCAAACACAAAATAAAAAAACGTATAAAATGTGTTTCATTGAAATACAATTCGATTCAAATGATAATTTGAGTACGATTTGAGGGTATTAAAGTACAAATAAAGAAAAAAAACAAATTGTAAAATATGTTTCATTGAAGTTCACTTCAATTCAACTAAAACGAGGCTGGGAATTTGGGATCAATTTGAAGGAAGTGAACTGCAAATCTGGAACAAACAATGCATGAAAAGTATTTCATTGAAATACAGTTCAATTCCAATGATAGTTTGAGTTCGATTTGAGGGAATCGTAGTAAAAACCAAGAAAAAATAATTTTTAAATAGTGTTTATTTGAAGTTCACCTCAATTCAACATAAATGAGGCAGGAAATTCGAGTATAATTCGAAGGAAGTGAAGTACAAACTCGAAGTAAATAAACTGTAAAATGTGTTTCGTTGAAGTACAATTCAATTCTAATAATAATTTGAGTACGATGCGAGCGAATTGAAGTAGAAACCAAGAAAAAACAAAGCATAAAATATGTTTTTTTCAAGTCCACTTCAATTCAACTGATACGAGGCAGGGAATTCGAGTACAATTTGAAGGAAGTGAAGTACAAACCCATAACAAACAAAGTATAAAATATATGTCGCTAAAGTACACTTCAATTCCAATGGCAATTTGAGCATGATTTGAGTTAATTGAAGTACAAACCATGATAAAATAAAGTGTAAAATGTGTTTCTTTGAAGTTTGCTTGAATTCAATAGAAACGAGGTAGGGAATTTGCGAACAATTTGAAGAACGTGACGTACAAATCCAGAACAAACAATGTATGAAATGTATTTCATTGAAGTACACATCGATTCCAATGGCAATTTGAATACTATTTGAGGGAATTGAAGCACACACAAAGAAAAAAGAAAGTATAAAATGTGTTTTCCTGATGTTCACTTCAATGCGACTGAAACAAAGTAGGAAATTTGAGTACAATTCGAAGGAATTGAGTATATATCCAAAACAAACAAAGTACAAAGTGTATTTTATTGAAGTACACTTTGATTCCAAAGACAATTTAAGTACAATTTAAGGGAATTGAAGTACAAAATAAGAAAAAATAGAGTATAAAACGTGTTTGTTCGAAGTTCACTTTAATTTAACTGAAATGAGAAAGGACATTTGAGTACAATTTGAAGAAAGTGAAGTACAAACCCAGAACAAAAAAAGTATGAAATATGTTTCGTTGAAATACAGTTCAATTCTAATGATAATTTGAGTACGATTTGAGGGAATTCAAGTACAAATAAGGAAAAAAAATTATAAAATATGTTTCTCTAATTCTCACTTCAATTCAACTGAGACAAGATAGGGAATTTGGGAACAATTTAAAGGAAGTGAAATACAAATTCAAAACAAAAAACGTACGAAATGTATTTCGTTGAAGTACACATTGATTCCGTTGATCGTTTGAGTTCGATTTAAGGGAATTGAAGTACAAACAAAGGAAAAACAAAGTATAAAATATGTTTCTTTGAAGTTCACTTCAATTTAACTGATACGAGGCAGGGAATTCAAGTAAATTTGAAGGAAGCATAGTACAAACCCATAACAAATAAAGCATAAAATGTATTTCATTGAAGTACGCTTCGATTCAAATGAAAATTTGAGTGCGATTTGAGAGAATTGAAGTACAAACCAAGAAAAAACAAATTGTAAAATATGTTTCATTGAAGTTCACTTCAATTCAACTGAAACAAGGGAGGGAATTTGGGAACAATTTGAAGTAAGAGAAGTGCAAATCTAGAACCAACAATGTATGAAATGTATTTCATTGAAGTACACTTCGATTCAAATGATAAATTAAGTACGATTTGAGGGAATTGAAATACAAACAAACAAAAAAGAAAGTATAAAATGTGTTTACGAAAATTCACTTCAATGCAACTGAAACGAAGCAGGGAATTTGAATACCATTCAAACGAATTGAGTATATATCCAAAACAAACAAAGTATAAAATGTATTTTTTTGAAGTTCACTTCAATTTAACTGAAACAAGGTGGGGAATTTGAGTACAATTTGATGGAAGTAAAGTATAAACCCGAACAAACGACATATAAAATGTGTTGCTTTGAAATACACTTTGATTCCAATGATAATTTGAGGAAGATTTGAGGGAATTGAAGTACAAACAAAGAAAAAACAAATTATAAAATATGTTTATCTAAATTTCACTTCAATTAAATTGAAATGAGGCAGGAAATTTGGGAATAATGTAAAGGAAGTGAAGTACAAATTTGGAACAAATATTGTATTAAATGTAATTCGTTGACGTACACTTCGATTCTAATGATAGTATGAGTTCGATTTGAGGGAACTGAAGTACAAACCAAGAAAAAAAGGTGTATAAATTGTGTTTCTTTGAAGTTCACCTCAATTCAACAAAAATGAGGCAGAAATTTGAGCACAATTCGTAGAAAGTGAAGTACAAATCCCGTGCAAAAAAAATTGTAAAAATTTTGATTGTATTTCATTGAAGTACGCTTCAATTCTAATGACAATTTGAGTACAATTTGAGGGAATTGAAGTACAAACAAAGAAAAAAGAAAGTATAAAAAGTGTTTCTTTGAAGTACACTTCAATGCTATAGAAACAAAGCATGGAATTTAAGTAAAATTTGATGGAATTGAGTCTATATCCCGAATAAACAAAGTACAAAATGTATTTTTTTGTTGTACACTTTGATTCCAAGGATAATGTATATATATAGAACAAACAAAATATAAAATGTATTTCACTGAAGTACACTTCGATTCAAATGACAATTTGAGTACGATTTGAGAGAATTGAAGTACAAACCAAGAATTTTAAAATATGTTTCAGTGAAGTTCACTTCACTTCAACTGAAACAAGGGAGGGAATTTGGGAACAATTTGAAGTAAGAGAGGTGCAAATCCAAAACCAATAATGTATGAAATGTATTTCATTGAAATACACTTCGATTCGAATGATAAATTAAGTACGATTTGAGGGAATTGAAGTACAAACAAACAAAAAAGAAAGTATAAAGTGTGTTTCTCGGAAGTTCACTTCAATGCTACTGAAACGAAGCAAGGAATTTGAATACCACTCGAACGAATTGAGTATATATCCAGAGCAAACAAAGTATAAAATGTGTTTTTTTGAAATTCACTTCAATTTAACTGAAACGAGGCAGGGAATTTGAGTACAATTTGACAGAAGTAAAGTATAACCTAGAACAAACGAAGTATAAAATATGTTGCTTTGAAATACACTTTGATTCCAATGATAATTTGAGGAAGATTTGAGGGAATTGAAGTACAAACAAAGAAAAAAAATTATAAAATATGCTTTTCTAAAGTTCACTTCAATTCAATTGGAACGAGGTAGGAAATTTGGGAACAATGTAAAGGAAGTGAAGTACAAATCTGGAACAAATATTGTATTAAATGTAATTCGTTGACGTACACTTCAATTCCAATGAGAGTTTGAGTTCGATTTGAGGGAACTAAAGTACAAACCAAGAAAAAAAGGTGTATAAATTGTGTTTTTTTGAAGTTCACCTCAATTCAACAAAAATGAGGCAGGAAATTTAAGCACAATTCATAGAAAGTGAAGTATAAATCCCAAGCAAATAAATTGTAAAAAGTTTGATTGTATTTCATTGTAGTACGCTTCGATTCTAATGATAATTTGAATATGATTTGAGGGAATTGAAGTACAAACAAAGAAAAAAGAAATTATAAAAAGTGTTTCTTTGAAGTACACTTCAATGCTATAGAAACGAAGCATGGAATTTAAGTAAAATTCGATGGAATTGAGTCTATATCCTGAACAAACAAAGTGCAAAATGTATTTTGTTGCTGTACACTTCGATTCCAAAGATAATTTGAGTACGATTTGAGGGAATTGAAGTACAAACCAGAAACAAATAGAGTATAAAATGTGTTTGTTTGAAGTTTACTTCAATTTAACTGAAACGTGGCAGAGAATTTAGATACAATTTAAAAGAGGTGAATTACAAACCCGGAATAAATAATGTACAAAATGTGTTTCATTCAAATACATTTCAATTGAAATGATAATTTATGTATGATTTGAGGGAACTGAAGTTCAAACAAATAAAACATAAATTGTAAAATATGTTTCATTGAAGTTCACTAAATCCGAAGGAAGTGAAGTACAAACGCAGAACAAGCAACGTATGAAATGTATTTCATTGAAGTACAAACAAGAAAAAAACAAATTATAAAATATGTTTATCTGATGTTCACTTCAATTCAACTGAGATAAGGCAGGGAATTTGGGAACAATTTGAAGGAAGTGAAGCACAAATTCGGAACAAAAAATGTACGAAATGTATTTCATTGAAGTACACATCTATTCCATTGATAGTTTGAGTTTGATTTGAGGGAATTTAAGTACAAACCAAGAAAAAAAGGTTTGTAAATTGTATTTTTTTGAAGTTCACTTCAGTGCTACTGAAACGAAACAAGGAATTTGAGTACAATTTGAAAGAATTGAGTATATATACAGAACAAGCAAAGTATAAAATGTATTTTTTTGAAGTACACTTCGATTCCAAAGATAATTTGAGTACGATTTGAGGGAATTAAATTAAAAACCAAGAAAAATAGAGTATAAAATATGTTTGTTCGAAGTTCACTTCAATTTAACTGAAACGAGGGGGAGAATTTAAGTACAATTTGAAGGAAGTGAAGTACAAACCCGGAACAAGCAAAGGATAAAAAGTATTTCGTTGAAATACGCTTCGTTCACAATGATAATTTAAGTACGATTTGAGGGAATTGAAGCACAAACAAGGAAAAAGCAAATTATAAAATATGTTTATTTGATGTTCACTTCAATTCAACTGAAACAAGGCAGGGAATTTGGGAGCAATTTGAAGAAAGTGAAGTACAAATCAAAACAAATAATGTATAAAATGTATTTTGTTCAAGTACACATCGATTCCATTAATAGTTTGAGTTCGATTTTAAGAAATTGAAGTACAAACTAAGAAAAAATGGTTTATAAATTGTGTTTCTTTGAAGTTTGCTTCAATGCTACTAAAATGAAGCAGCAAATTTAAGTACAATTCGAAGGAATTGATTATATATACAGAACAAGCAGAGTATAAAATATATTTTGCTGAAGTACACTTCGATTTCAATGATAATTTGAGTACGATTTGAGTTAATTAAGTACAAACCATGAAAAAATAACGTGTAAAATGTGTTTCTTTGAAGTTTACTTCAATCCAACTAAAACAAGGAAAGGCATTCGAGAACAATTCGAAGGAAGTGAAGTACAAATCCAGAACAAACAATGTATAAATTGTATTTCATTGAAGTACACTTTGATTCCGATGACAATTTGAGTATGATTTCAGGAAACTGAAGTACAAACTAAGAAAAAATAAAGTATAAAATGTGTTTTTTTAAAGTTCACTTTAGTGCTACTCAAACAAAGCAGGGAATTTGAGTACAATTCGAAAGAACTAAGTATATATCCAGAACAAACAAAGTATAAAATATATTTTATTGATAAACACTTCAATTTCAAAGACAATTTTAGTACGATTTGAGGGTATTGAACTACAAACCAAGAAAAAATAGAGTATAAAATGTATTTCTTCGAAGTGCACTTCAATTTAACTGAAACGAAGTAGAGAATTTGAGTATAATTAGATGTAGGTGAAGTTCAAACCCGAAATAAAAAAAGTATAAAATGTGTTTTGTTCAAATACACTTCGATTCAAATGATAATTTGAGTACGATTTGAGGAAATTGAAGTATAAATAAAGAAAAAACAAATTGTAAAATATGTTTCATTGAAATTCACTTCAATTCAACTAAAACGAGATAGCAAATTTGGGATCAATTTGAAGGAAGTCAAGTGCAATTCCGAAACAAACAATGCGTGAAAAGTATTTCATTGAAGTACAGTTCAATTCCAATGATAGTTTGAGTTCGATTTGAGGGAATCGTAGTACAAACCAAGAAAAAATGATTTTTAAATAGTATTTATTTGAAGTTCACCTCAATTCAACATAAATGAGGCAGGGAATTCGAGTATAATTCGAAGAAAGTGAAATACAAACCCGAAGCAAATAAATGGTAAAATGTGTTTCGTTGAAATACAATTCAATTCTAATAATAATTTGAGTACGATGTGAGCGAATTGAAGTAGAAACCAAGAAAAAACAAAGCATAAAATATGTTTCTTTCAAGTTCACTTCAATTCAACTGATACGAGGCAGAGAATTCAAGTACAATTTGAACGAAGTGAAGTACAAACCCATAACAAACAAAGTATAAAATATATGTCGCTGAAGTACACTTCAATTCCAATGGCAATTTGAGCATGATTTGAGTTAATTGAAGTACAAACCATGATAAAATAAAGTATAAAATGTGTTTCTTTGAAATTCGCTTAAATTCAACAAAAATAAGGCAGGGAATTTGCGAATAATTCAAAGAAAGTGAAGTACAAATCCAGAACAAACAATGTATGAAATGTATTTCATTGAAGTGCACTTCAATTCTAATGGCAATTTGAATATTATTTGAGGGAGTTGAAGCACAAACAAAAAAAAAGAAAGTATAAAATGTGTTTCTTTGAAATTCACTTCAGTGCGACTGAAACGAAGCAGGGAATTTGAGTACAATTCGAAGGAATTGAGTATATATCCAAAACAAACAAAGTATAAAGTGTATTTTATTGAAGTACACTTCGATTCCAAAGACAATTTAAGTACGATTTAAGGGAATTGAAGTACAATCCAAGAAAAAATAGAGTATAAAATGTGTTTATTTGAAGTTCACTTTAATTTAACTGAAATGAGAAAGGGAATTTGAGTACAATTTGAAGGAAGAGAAGTATAAATCCGGAACAAACAAAGTATGAAATATGTTTTGTTGAAATACAGTTCGATTCTAATGATTATTTGAGTACAATTTGAAGGAATTGAAGTACAAATAAGGGAAAAACAAATTATAAAATATGTTTCTCTAATTCTCACTTCAATTCAACTAAGACGAGATAGGGAATTTGGGAACAATTTGAAAGAAGTGAAGTATAAATTCAAAACAAAAATGTACAAAATGTATTTTGTTGAAGTACACATTGATTCCGTTGATAGTTTGAGTTCGATTTAGGGGAATTGAAGTACAAACCAAGAAAAAACAATTTATAAATTTTATTTTTTTGAAGTTCACTTCAATGCTACTGAAACGGAGTAGGAAATTTGTGTACAATTCAAAGGACTTGAGTATTTATACAAAACAAGTATAAAATATATTTTGTTGAAGTACACTTTGATTCCAAAGACAATTTGAGTATGATTTGAGGGATTGAATTACAAACCAAGAAAAAACCAAGTATAAAATATGTTTGTTAGAATTTTACTTCAATTTAACTGAAACGAAGGGGAGAATTTGAATACAATTTGAAGGAATTGAAGTACAAACCCGGAACAAACAAATTATAAAATGTGTTTCGTTGAAATACACTTATACTACAATGATAATTTGAGTACGATTTGAGGGAATTGAAGTACAAACAAGAAAAAAGCAAATTGTAAAATATGTTTCTTTGATGTTCACTTTAATTCAACTAAAACGAGGCAAGAAATTTGGGAACAATTTGAAAGAAGTGAAGTACAAATCAGAACAAATAATGCATGAAATGTATTTTGTTCAAGTACAGATCGATTCCATTGATAGTTTGAGTTCGATTTGAGGTAATTGAAGTACAAACCAAGAAAAAATGGTTTATAAATTGTGTTTCCCTGAAGTTCGCTTCAGTGCTACTGAAATGAAGCAGCGAATTTGAGTACAATTCAAAGGAATTAAGTATGTATACAGAACCAACAAAGTATAAAATGTATTTTGTTGAAGTACACTTCGATTTCGAAGATAATTTGAGTATGATTTAAGGGAATTAAATTACAAACCAAGATAAAACAGTGTGTAAAATGTATTCATTTGAAGTTCACTTCAATTTAACTGAAACGAGGGAGAGACTTTTAGTACAATTTGAAGAAAGTGAAGTACAAAGTCATAACAAACAAAGTATAAAATGTATTTTGCTGAAGTACGTTTTGATTTCAATGACAATTTGAGTATGATTTGAATTACAAATCAAGAAAAAATGGTATATGAATTTTGTTTCTTTGAAGTTCACCTCAATTCAGCAAAAATGAGGTAGGGAATTTGAGTACAATTTGAAGGAAGAGTAGTACAAATTCGGTGCAAATAAAGTATAAAATGTGTTTTGTTGAAATACACTTAAATTCCAATGATAATTTGAGTACAATTTAAGGGAATTGAAGTACAAACAAAGGAAAAAAAAAGTATAAAATATGTTTCTTTGAAGTTCACTTCAATTTAACTTATACGAGGCAGGGAATTCAAGTACAATTCGAAGGGAGGATAGTACAAACCCATAACAAATAAAGTATAAAATTTATTTCGTTGAAGTATACTTCGATTCAAATGACAATTTGAGTACGATTTGAGGGAATTAACGTACAAACCAAGAAAAAACAAATTGTAAAATATGTTTCATTGAAGTTCACTTCAATTCAACTGAAACAAGGGAGGGAATTTAGGAACAATTTGAAGTAAGAGAAGTACAAATCCAGAAAAAACAATGTATGAAATGTATTTCATTGAAGTACACTTCGATTCCAATGATAAATTAAGTACGATTTGAGGGAATTGAAGCAAAAATGAAGAAAAAAGAAAGTACAAAATGTGTTTCTTTGAAGTTTAATTTAGTGCAACTGAAACGAAGCAAGGAATTTGAGTACAATTCGAAAGAATTGAGTATATATCTAAAACAAACAAAGTTTAAAATGTATTTTGTTGAAGTACACTTCCATTACAAAGAGAATTTAAGTACGATTTAAGGGAATTGGAGTACAAACCAAGAAAAAATAGAGTATAAAATGTGTTTGTTAGAAGTTCACTTTAATTTCACAGAAATAAGGGAGGGAATTTGAGTACAATTTGAAGGAAGTGAAGTACAAACCCGGAACAAACAAAGTATAAAATATGTTTCATTGAAATACACATCAATTACAATGATAATTTGAGTACGATTTGAGGAAATTGAAATACAAACAAGGAAAAAAAATTATAAAATATGTTTCTCTGATGTTCACTTCAATTCAACTGAGATGAGGCAGGGAATTTGGGAACAATTTGAAAGAAGTGAAGTACAAATTCGGAACAAAAAATGTATGAAATGTATTTTGTTGAAGTACACATCGATTCCATTGATAGTTTGAGTTCGATTTGAGGGAATTGAAGTACAAACCAAGAGAAAATGGTTTATAAATTGTGTTTTTTTGAAGTTCACTTCAATGCTACTAAAATGGAGTGGGGAATTTGAGTACAATTCGAAGGAATTGAGTACATATACAGAACAAGCAAAGTATAAAATGTATTTTGTTGAAGTATACTTTGATTCCGAAGACAATTTGAGTACGATTTGAAGGAATTGAATTACAAACCAAGAACAAATAGAGTATAAAATGTGTTTATTCAAGGTTCACTTCAATTTAACTTCAATTGTGTGAAATGTATTTTGTTGAAGTACAGTTCAATGCCAATAATAGTTTGTGTTTGATTTGAGAGAATTGATGTACAAACCAAGAGAAAATATTGTTTAAATTGTGATTCTTGGAAGTTCACCTCAATTCAACAGAAATGAGGTAGGGAATTTTAGTAATATTTGAAGGAAATGAAGTACAAATCCAGAGCAAATAAATTGTAAAATATGTTTCATTGAAGTACACTTCAATTCTAAAGGTAATTTTAATACTATTTGTGGGAATTGAAGTACAAACTAAGAAAAAACAAAGCATAAATTATGTTTCTCTCAAGTTCACTTCAATTCAACTGATACGAGGTAGGGAATTCGAGTACAATTCGAAGGAAGTGAAGTACAAACCTATAACTAACAAAATACAAAATTTATTTCACTGATGTACACTTTGTTTCCAATGACAATTGAGTACGATTTGAGTTAATTGAAGTACATACCAAGAAAAAATAAAGTGTAAAATGTGTTTTTTTGAAGTTCACTTCACTTCAAGTAAAATGAGGCAAGGAATTTGAGAATAATTCGACGAAAATGAAGTAAACAAACATTGTATGAAATGTATGTCATTCTAGTACATTTCGATTCCAATGACAATTTGAGTACGATTTAAGGGAATTAAAGTACAAACATAGAAAAAAGAAAGTATAAAATGAGGTTCTTTGAAGTTCACTTCAGTGCTGTTGCAACGAAGCAGGGAATTTATGCACAATTCAATGGAATAGACTATATATCCCGAAGAAACAAAGTATATCTAGAACAAACAAAGTATGAAAAAACAAAGTATAAAATTTGTTTCTTTGAAATTTAGTGCAATTCAATTGATACGAGGCAGGGAATTCGAGTACAATTCGAAGGAAGTAAAGTACAAACTCAAAATAAATAAAGTATAAAATGTATTTCGCTGAAGTACATTTCAATTCTAATGACAATTTGAGTACAATTTGAGTCAATTGAAGTACAAACCATGAAAAAATATAGTGTAAAATGAGTTTCTTTGAAGTTCACTTCAATTCAACTGAAACAAGACAGGGAATTTGAGAACAATTCAAAGAAAATGAAGTACAAATCCAAAACAAACAATGTATGAAATGTATTTCGTTGAAATACACTTTGATTTTAATGATAATTTGAGCACAATTTGAGAGAATTGAAGTACAAACCAAAAACAAAAATAGATTATAAAATGTGTTTCTTTAAAGTTCACTTCAATTTAACATAAACAAGGCAGAGAATTTGAGTACAATTTGAAAAAAGAGAAGTACAAACCCAGAGCAAACAAAGTATAAAATATGTTTCGTTGAAATACACTTCAATTCTAATGATAATTTGAGTACTACTTAAGGGAATTGAAGTACAAATAAAGAAAAAAATAAATCATAAAATATATTTCTTAGAAGTTCACTTCAATTCAACTGACACGAGGAAGGGAATTTGGGAACAATTTGTAGGAAGTGAAGTACTAATCCGAAACAATGTATGAAATATTTTGTTGAAGTACACTTCAATTCCAATGATAGTTTGAGTTCAATTTAGGGGAATTGAAGTACAAACCAAGAAATAACGGTGTATAAATTGTGTTTCTTTGAAATTCACCTCAATTCAATAGAAATGAGGCCAGGAATTTGAGTTCAACCTGAAGGAAGTGAAGTGCAAATTCGAAGTAGATAAAGTGTAAAATGTGTTTCGTTGAAATGCAATTCAATTCCAATGATAATTTGGTTACGATTTAAGGGAATTGAAGTACAAACAAAGAAAAAATAAAGCATAAAATATGTTTCTTTGAAGTTCACTTCAATTCAAGTGATACAAGGCAGGGAATTCGACTACAATTCAAAGGAAATAAAGTACAAACCCATAACAAACAAAGCATAAAATGTATTTTGCAGAAGTACACTTCGATTCCATTGACTATTTGAGTACAATTTGAGGGAATTATAGTACAAACAAAGAAAAAAGAAAGTATAAAATGTGTTTCTTTGAAGTTCACTTCGGTGCTACTGAAACGAGAAAGGGAATTTGAGTATAATTCGAAGGAATTGAGTATATATCTAGAACAAACAAAGTATAAAATGTATTCTGTTGAA
Organism: Jacaranda copaia; assembly: GCA_014898725.1. Classification (NCBI taxonomy): domain Eukaryota; kingdom Viridiplantae; phylum Streptophyta; class Magnoliopsida; order Lamiales; family Bignoniaceae; genus Jacaranda; species Jacaranda copaia. Next base: position 38,368 of record JACGDI010002016.1, read on the forward strand.
GTACACTTTGATTCCAAAGACAATTTGAGTATGATTTGAGGGAATTGAAGTACAAACCAAGAAAAAAAAATATAAAATGTGTTTGTTCGAAGTTCACTTCAATTTAACTGAAATGAGGGAGAGAATTTGAGTACAATTTGAATGAAGTAAACTGCAAACTTGGAACAAACAAAGTATAAAATGTGTTTTTTTGAAATACACTTCAATTCCAATGATAATTTGAGTACAATTTGAAGGAATTGAAGTACAAACAAGGAGTAAAAACAAATTGTAAAATATGTTCCTTTGATGTTTACTTCAATTCAACTGAAATGAGGCAGGGAATTTAGGAACAATTTGAAAGAAGTGAAGTACAAATCCAGAACAAATATTGTATGAATTATATTTCGTTGATGTACACATATATTCCATTGATACTTTGAGTTTGATTTGTGGGAATCGAAGTACAAACCAAGAAAAAATGGTTTATAAATTGTGTTTCTTTGAAGTTCACTTCAATGCTACTAAAATGAAATAGGGAATTGGAGTGCAATTCAAAGGAATTAAGTATATATACAGAACAAAAAAAGCATAAAATGTATTTTGTTGAAGTACACTTCGATTCTAAAGATAATTTGAGAACGATTAGAGGGAATTGAATTACAAACCAAGAAAAAATAGAGAATAAATTGGGTTTGTTTGAAGTTCACTTCAATTTAACTGAAATGAGGGAGAGAATTTGAGTACAAATTGAAGGAAGTGAAGTTCAAACCCATAACAAAAAAAGTTTAAAATGTACTTCGCTGAAGTACGTTTTGATTCTAATGACAATTTGAGTACGATTTGAGTTAATTGAAGTACAATCTAAGAAAAAAAAATATAAAATGTGTTTATTTGAAATTCACTTCAATTCAACTGAACCGAGGCAAGAAATTTGAGAACAATTTAAAGGAAGTGAAGTACAAATCCATAACAAACAATGTATGAAATGTATTTCATTAAAGTACACTTCGATTCCAATGACAATTTGTGTATGATTTGAGGGAATTGAAGTTCAAACTAATAAACAATAAAGTGTAAAATGTGTTTCTTTAAAGTTCACTTCAATTCAATAGAAACAAGGCAGGGAATTTGAGAACAATTTGAAGGAAGTACAGTACAAATCTATAACAAATGATGTATGAAATGTATTTTATTGAAGTACACTTTGATTCAAATGATAATTTGAGTACCATTTGAGGAAATTGAAGTACAAACAAAGAAAAAAGAAAGTACAAAATGTGTTTCTTTGAAGTTCACTTCGGTGCTACTGAAACAAGAAAGGGAATTTGAGTATAATTCGAAGGAATTGAGTATATATCTAGAACAAACAAAGTATAAAATGTATTCTGTTGAAGTACACTTTGATTCCAAAGACAATTCGAGTATGATTTGAGGGAATTGAAGTACAAACCAAGAAAAAAAAATATAAAATGTGTTTGTTTGAAGTTCACTTCAATTTAACTAAAACGGGGGAGAGAATTTAAGTACAATTTGAATGAAGTGAACTACAAACTTGGAACAAACAAAGTATAAAATGTGTTTTTTTGAAATACACTTCAATTCCAATGATAATTTGAGTACAATTAAAGAGAATTGAAGTACAAACCAAGAAAAAATAAATTATAAAATATGTTTCTTTGATGTTCACTTCAATTCAACTGAAACAGGGTAAGGAATCTAGGAACAATTTAACGAAAGTGAAGTACAAATCTAGAACAAATAATGTATGAAATGTATTTTGTTGATGTATACTTCGATTCTAATGATAGTTTGAGTTCGATTTGAGGGAATTGAAGTATAAACCAAGAAAAAATAGAGTATAAAATGTGTTTGTTCGAAGTTCACTTCAATTTAACTGAAACGAGGGAGAGAATTTGAGTACAATTTGATGGAAGTGAAGTACAAACCCTGAATGAACAAAGTATAAAATGTGTTTTGTTGAAATATACTTCAATTCCAACGATAATTTGAGTACAATTTGAGGGAATTGATGTACAAACAAAAAAAATAAATTGTATATATATTTCTTTGATGTTTACTTCAATTCAACTGAAACGAGGCAGGGAATTTGGGAACAATTTGAAGAAAGTGAAGTACAAATCCAGAACAAATGTATGAAATGTAGTTCATTGACGTACACTTCGATTCCAATGATAGTTTGAGTCTGATTTGAGGAAATTGAAGTACAAATCAAGAAAAATCGATGTATAAATTGTGTTTCTTTGAAGTTCACCTCAATTCAATAGAAATGAGGCAAGGATTTTGAATGCAATTCATAGAAAGTGAAGTACAAACGAGGCAAGGAATTTGGGAACAATTTAAAGAAAGTGAAGTACAAATCCAGAACAAATAATGTATGAAATGTAGTTCGTTGACGTATACTTCGATTCTAATGATAGTTTGAGTTTGATTTGAGGAAATGGAAGCACAAACCAAGAAAAAATAGTGTATAAATTGTGCTTCTTTGAAGTTCACCTCAATTCAATAGAAATGAGGTAGAGAACTTGAGTACAATTCGTAGAAAGTGAAGTATGAATCCCAAGCAAATAAAGTGTAAATTGTGTTTCGTTGAAATATACTTCAATTCCAATGATAGTTTTAGTATGATTTGAGGGAATTAATGCACAAACAAATAAAAAACAAAGCATAAAATATGTTTCTTTGAAGTTCACTTCAATTCAATTGATATGAGGCAGGGAATTCGAGTACAATTTGAAGAAAGTAAAGTAGAAACCAATAACAAACAAAGTATAAAATGTATTTTGCTAAAGTACACTTTGATTACAATGATAATTTGAGTACGATTTGAGTTAATTGAAGCACAAAAAAAGAAAAATTAAAGTGTAAAATGTGTTTCTTTGAAGTTCACTTCAATTCAACTAAAACAAGATAGGGAATTTGAGAATAATTTGAAGGAACTGAAGTACAAATCCAGAACAAAAAATGTATGAAATGTATTTCATTGAAGTATACTTCAATTTCAATGACAATTTGAGTATGATTTGAGGGAATTGAATTACAAACAAAGAAAAAAGAAAGTATAAAATGTGTTGATTTGAAGTTCACTTCAGTGCTACTAAAATGAAGCAGGGAATTCGAGTACAATTCAAAGAAATTGAGCATATATCCAGAATAAACAAAGCATAAAATGTATTTTGTTAAAGTCCACTTTGATTCCAAAGAAAATTTGAGTTCGAATTGTGGGAATTAAAGTACAAACTAAGAAAAAATAGAGTATAAAATGTGTTTGTTCGAAGTTCACTTTAATTTAATTGTAACGAGACAGAGAATTTGAGTACAATTTGAAGGAGATGAAGTACAAACCTGGAACAAACAAACTATAAAATGTATTTCATTAAAATACACTTATATTCTAATGATAATTTGAGTACGATTTGAGGAAATTCAAGTACAAACAAATAAAACAAATTACAAAATATGTATCTTAGAAGTTCACTTCAATTCAACTGACATGAGGCAGGGAATTTGGGAACAATTTGAAGGTAGGGGAGTACAAATCCGGAACAAACAATGTATGAAATGTGTTTAGTTGAAGTATACTTCGATTCCAATGATAGTTTGAGTTTGATTTGAGAGAATTGAATTACAAACCAAGAAAAAATGGTGTATGAATTGTGTTTCTTTGAAGTTTACCTCAATTTAATAGAAATGAGGTAGGGAATTTGAGAACAATTCGAAGGAAATGAAGTCTAAATCTGGAGCAAATAAGGTGTAAAATGTGATTCGTTGAAATACACTTCAATTCCACTGATAATTTGAGTATGATTTAAGGGAATTGAAGTACAAACAAAGAAAAAACAACGCATAAAATTTATTTCTTTGAAGTTCACTTCAATTCAACTAATATTAGGTAGGGAATTCGAGAACAATTCGAATGAAGTAAAGTACAAACCCTTAACATGCAAAGTATAAAATGCATTTCGCTGACACTTCTATTCCAATGACAATTTGAGTATGATTTGAGTTAATTGAAATACAAACCATGAAAAAATAAAGTGTAAAATGTGTTTCTTTCAAGTTCACTTCAATTCAACTGATACGAGGCAAGGAATTCTAGTACAATTCGAATGAAGTGAAATATAACCCATAACAAGCAAAGTATAAAATGTATTTTGCTGAAGTACACTTCGATTCCAATGATAATTTGAGTACGATTTGAGGGAATTGAAATACAAATAAAGAAAAAATAAAGTATAAAATGTGTTTCTTTGAAATTTACTTCAGTGCCACTAAAACGAAGTAGGGAATTTAAGTACAATTCATCGGAAGTGAGTATTTATCAAGAACAAACAAAGTATAAAATGCATTTTTTTGAAGTACATTTCGATTCCAGAGATAATTTGAGTATGATTTGAGAGAATTGAAGTACAAACTAAGAAAAAACAAAGTATAAAATATGTTTCGTTGAAATACACTTCAATTCTAATTATAATTTGAGTACTATTTGAGTGAATTGAAGTACAAACAAAGAAAAAAAATTATGAAATATAGTTCTTTGAAGTTCACTTCAATTCAACTGACACGAGGCAGGGAATTTTGGAACAATTTGAAGGAAGTGAAGTACATATCCGGAACAAACAATGTATGAAATGTATTTCATTGAAGTGCACTTCGATTCTAATGATAGTTTGAGTTTGATTTGAGGAAATTTAAGTACAAACCAAGAAAAAATGGTGTATAAATTGTGTTTCATTGAACTTCACCTCAATTCAATAAAAATGAGGCAGGGAATTTGAGTACAATTCGTAAAAAGTGAAGTACAAATCCCAAGCAAATAAAGTGTAAAATGTATTTTATTGAAGTACACTTTAATTTCAATGATACTTTGAGTACAATTTAAGGGAATTGAAGTATAATTTGAAGAAAGTAAAGTACAAACCCATAACAAACAAAGTATAAAATATATTTTGTTGAAGTACATTTCAATTTCAATGACAATTTGAGTATGATTTGAGTTAATTAAAGCACAAACCAAGAAAAAATAAATTGTAAAATGCGTTTCTTTGAAGTTTACTTCAATTCAACTAAAATGAGCCAGGGAATTTGTGAACAATTCAAAGGAAATGAAGTACAAATCTAGAACAAAAAATGTATGAAATGTATTTCATTGAAGTATACTTCGATTCCAATGAAAATTTGAGTACGATTTGAGGGAATTAAAGTACAAACAAAGAAAAAAGAAAGTATAAAATGTGTTTCTTCGAAGTTCACTTCAATGCTACTGAAACAAAGCAGGGAATTCGAGTACAATTTGAAGGAATTGAGTATATATCTAGAACAAACAAAGTATAAAATGTATTTTGTTAATGTACACTTCGATTCCAAAGGTAATTTAAGTTTAATTTGTGGAATTGAAGTACAAAGCAAGAAAAAATAGAGTATAAAATGTGTTTGTTCGAAGTTCACTTCAATTTAATTGAAACGAGGCAGAGAATTTGAGTACAATTTGAAAGAGGTGAAGTACAAACCTAGAACAAACAAACTATAAAATGTATTTCGTTCAAATATACTTCAATTCCAATTATAATTTGAGTACGATTTGAGGGAATTCAAGTACAAACAAAGAAAAACAAATTACAAAATATGTTTCTTAAAATTTCACTTCAATTTAACTGACACAAAGCAGGGAATTTAGGAACAATTTGAAGAAAGTGAAGTACGAATCCAAAATAAACAATGTATGAAATATATTTAGTTGAAGTATACTTCAATTCCAATTATAGTTTGAGTTCAATTTGAGGGAATTGAATTGGAAACCCTGAGAAAATGGTGTATGAATTGTGTTTCTTTGAAGCTCACTTCAATTCAATAGAAATAAGGTGTGGAAATTGAGTATAATTTGAAGGAAATGAAGTCCAAATTTGGAGCAAATAAGGTGTATAATGTGTTTCGCTGAAATACACTTCAATTCCAATGATAATTTGAGTACGAATTAAGGGAATTTAAGTACAAACAAAGAAAAACAAAGCATAAAATATGTTTCTTTGAAGTTCACTTCAATTTAACTGATACGTGGCAAGGAATTCTAGTACAATTCAAATGAAGTGAAATATAACCCATAACAAGCAAAGTATAAAATGTATTTTGTTGAAGAACACTTCGATTCCAATGACAATTTGAGTATGATTTGAGTTAATTAAAGTACAAACCATGAAAAAATAAAGTGTAAAACGTGTTCCTTTGAAGTTCACTTCAATTCAATTGAAATGAGTCAAGGAATTTGAGAACAATGCGAAGGAAGGGAAGTACAAATACAGAACAAACAATGTATGAAATTTATTTCATTGAAGTACACTTCGATTCCAATAACAATTTGAGTACAATTTGAGTGAATTGAAATACAAACAAAGAAAAAAGAAAGTATAAAATGTGTTTCTTTGAAGTTTACTTTAGTGCCACTGAAACAAATTAGGGAATTTGAGTACAATTCGTAGGAATTGAGTATATATCTAGAACAAACAAAGTATAAAATGCATTTTGTTGAAGTACATTTTGATTACAAAGATAATTTGAGTACGATTTGAGAGAATTGAAGTACAAACCAATAAAAAATATATTATAAAATGTGTTTCTTCGAAGTTCACTTCAATTTAGTAGAAATGAGGTAGAGAATTTGAGTACAATTTGAAAAATGCGAAATATAAACCAAGAACAAACAAAGTATAAAATGTATTTCGTTGAAATACACTTCAATTCCAATGACAATTTGAGTACTATTTGAGGGAATTGAAGTACAAACAAAAAAAAATTATGAAATATAGTTTTTTGAAGTTCACTTCAATTCAACTGACACGAGGCAGGGAGTTTGGGAACAATTTGAAGGTAGTGAAGTATAAATCCAGAACAATGTATGAAATGTATTTCGTTGAAGTACACTTCGATTCCAATGATAGTTTGTGTTCGATTTGAGGGAATCGAAGTACAAACCAAGAAAAAACGGCGTATGAATTATGTTTCTTTGAAGTTCACCTCAATTCAACAGAAATGAAATTGGAAATTTGAGTTCAATTTGAAGGATGTGTAGTACAAATTTAGAGCAGATAAAGTGTAAAATTTGTTTCATTGAAATACACTTCATTTCCAATGATAATTTGAGTACAATTTAAGGGAATTGAAGTATAAACAAAGAAAAAACAAAGCATAAAACATGTTTCTTTGAAGTTCACTTCAATTTAACTGATATGAGGCAGAGAATTCAAGAACAATTCAAAGGAAGTGAAGTACAAACCCATAACAAACAACGTATAAAATGTATTTCGCTAAAGCACACTTCGATTCCAATGACAATTTGAGTACAATTTTAGGGAATTAAAGTACAAACAAAGAAAAATGAAAGTACAAAATGTGTTTATTTGAAGTTCACTTTAGTGCGACTGAAACAAAGCAGGGAATTTGAGTACAATTCAAAGGAATTGAGTATATATCCAAAACAAAGAAAGTATAAAATGTAATTTGTTGAAATACACATCGATTCCAAAGATAATTTGAGTACGATTTGAGGGAATTGAAGTACAAACAAAGAAAAAATAGAGCATAAAATGTGTTTGTTCGAAGTTCCCTTCAATTTAACAGAAACAAGGTAGAGAATTTGAGTACAATTTAAAAGGTGTGAAGTACAAACCAAGAACAAACAAAGTATAAAATGTGTTTCATTGAAATACACTTCGATTCCAATATTAATTTGAGTACTATTTGAGGGAATTGAAGTATAAACAAGGAAAAAAATAAAATATAAAATTTGTTTCTTTGATATTCACATCAATTCAATTGAAACGAGGCAGGAAATTTGGGAACAATATGAAGGAAGTGAAGTACAAATCTGGAACAAAAAATGTATGAAATATATTTAGTTGAAGTACACATTGATTCCATTGATAGTTTAAGTTCGATTTGAGGGAATTGAAGTACAAACAGAGGGAAAAGGGTTTATAAATTGGGTTTCTTTGAAGTTTCCTTTAGCGCTACTGAAACGAAGCAAGGCATTTGAGTACAATTCAAAGGAATTGAGTATATATTTACAGAACAAACAAAGTATAACATGTATTTTGTTGAAGTACACTTTAATTCCGAAGATAATTTGTGTACTATTTAGGGGAATTGAATTACAAACCAAGAAAAAATAGAGTATAAAATATGTTTGTTTGAAGTTTACTACAATTTAACTAAAACGAGGGAGAGAATTTGAGTACAAATTGAAGAAAGTGAAGTAAAAACCTATGACAAAAAAAGTTTAAAATGTATTTTGCTGAAGTAGGCTTCGATTCCAATGATAATTTGAGTATGATTTGAGTATATTAATGTACAAAACAAGAAAAAACAGAGTATAAAACGTGTGTTTTTAAATTTCACTTCTATTTAATTGAAATGAGGCAGAGCGTTTGAGTACAATCTGACGGAGGTGAAGTATAAACCCAAAACAAACAAAGTATAAAATGTGTTTCTTTGAAATACACTTCAATTCCACTGATAATTTGAGTAAGATTTGAGGGAATTGAAGTACAAACAAAAAAATATAAATTATAAAATATGTTTCTTTGAAGTTCACGTTAATTCAATTGAAACAAGGCAGTAAATTTGGGAACAATTTGAAGAAAGTGAAGTACAAATTCGGAACAAATAATGTATGAAATGTATTTCCTTGAAGTACACTTCGATTCTAATGACAATTTGAGTACAATTTGAAGGAATTGATGTACAAACAAGGAAAAAAGAAAGTTTAAAATGTGTTTCTTTGAGGTTCACTTTAGTGCTACTGAAAAAAAGTAAGGAATTTGAATACAATTCAAAGGAATTTAGTATATATCCAGAATAAACAAGGTGTAAAATGTATTTTGTTGAATTATACTTTGATTCCAAGGATAATTAGAGTACGATTTGAGAGAATTAAAGTACAAACCACAAAAAAATAGTCTAAAATTTGTTTCTTCAAAGTTCACTTCAATTTAACTGAAATGAGGCAGAGAATATGAGTGCAACTTGAAGGGGGTAAAGTATAAACTCGAAACAAACAAAGTATAAAATGTGTTTCATTGAAATACACTTTGATTCCAACAATAATTTGAGTACAATTTGAGGGAATTGAAGTACAAACAAAGAAAAAATAAATTATAAAATATGTTTAATTGAAGTTCACTTCAATTCAACTGAAACGAGGAAGGGAATTTGGGAACAATTTAAAGGAAATGAAGTACAAATCCAGAAAAAATAATGTGCGAAATGTATTTCATTGAAGTACAATTCGATTCAAATGACAATCTGTGTCTGATTTGAGAGAATTGAAGTACAAACCAAGAAAAAACAATGTATAAATTATGTTTCTTTGAAGTTCAACTTAATTCAATAGAAATGAGGAAGGGAATTTGAGTATAATTCGAAGGAAGTGAAGTACAAACTCAGAGCAAATAAACTGTAAAATGTGTTTCATTGAACTACACTTCAACTCCAATGATAATTTGAGTGCGATATAAGGGAATTGAAGTACAAAGAATAAACAAAGCGTAAATATGTTTCTTTCAAGTTTACTTCAATTCAACTGATGCAAAGCAGGGAATTTGAGTACACTTCAAAGGAAGTGAAGAACAAAGCCATAATAAATAAAGTATAAAATGTATTTCACTGAAGTACACTTCAATTCCAATGACAATTTGAGTACGATTTGAGTTAATTGATGTACAAACCAAGAAAATATAAAGTGTAAAATGTATTTCTTTAAAGTTCACTTCAATTCAATTGAAACGAGGCAGGGAATTTGAGAACAATTTGAAGGAAGTGAAGTACAAATCCATAACAAACAATGTATGAAATGTATTTCATTGAAGTACACTTCTATTCCAATGACAATTAGAGTATGATTTGTGGGAATTGAAGTACAAACCAAGAAAAAATAAAGTGTAAAATGTGTTTCTTTGAAATTCACTTCAATTCAACTGAAACGAGGTAGGGAATTTGAGAACAATTTAAAGGAAGTGAGGTACAAATCCGTAACAAACAATGTATGAAATGTATTTCATTGTAGTACATTTCGATTCTAATGACAATTTGAGTATGATTTGAGGGAATTCAAATACAAACCAAGAAAAAATAGAGCATAAAATGTGTTTGTTCGAAATTCCCTTCAATTTAACTGAAATGAGAGAGAGAATTTGAGTACAATTTGAAGGAAGTGAAGTATAAAATCGGAACAAACAAAGTATAAAATATGTTTTGTTCATAGTTTAAGTTCTATTCAAATGATAGTTTATGTTCGATTTAAGGAAATTGAAGTACAAACGAAGAAAAGACGGTGTATAAATTGTGTTTCTTTAAAGTTCACCTCAATTCAACAGCAATGAGGTAGGAAATTTGAGTACAATTTGTAGAAAGTAAAGAACAAATCCCGAGCAAATAAAGTGTAAAATATATTTTGTTGAAGTACTCTTCAATTCCAATGAAAATTTGAGTATGATTTGAGGGAATTAAAGTACAAACAAAGAAAAAACAAAGCATAAAATATGTTTCTTTGAAGTTCACCTCAATTCAACTGATACGAGGTAGGGAATTCGAATACAATTCCAAGAAAGTAAAGTACAAACCCATAACAAACAAAGTATAAAATGTATTTCGCTGAAATACACTTCGATTACAATGACAATTCGAGTATGATTTGAGTTAATTGAAGTACAAACCAAGAAAAAATAAAGTGTAAAATGTGTTTCTTTTAAGTTCACTTCACTTCAACTGAAATGAGGTACGGAATTTGAGAACAATTAGAACAAAATGAGGTACAAATCCATAACAAACAATGTATGAAATGTATTTTATTGAAGTATACTTCGATTTCAATGACAATTTGAGTACGAATTGAGGGAATTGAAGTGCAAATAAAGAAAAAAGAAAGTATAAAATTTGTTTATTTGAAGTTCACTTCAGTGCCATTGAAATGAAGCAGGAAATTCGAGTACAATTCAAAGGAATTGAATATACATCCAAAACAAACAAAGTATAAAATGTATTTTGTTGAAGTACACTTCGATTCTAAAGACAATTTGAGTACAATTTAAGGAAATTGAAGTACAAACCAAGAAAAAATAGAGTATAAAATGTGTTCGTTCAAAGTTAACTTCAATTTTATAGAAACGAGAAAGAGAATTTGAGCATAATTTGAAGGAAGTGAAGTACAAACCTGGAACAAAAAAAGTATAAAATGTCTTTCATTGAAATACACTTTGATTTCAATGATAATTTGAGTACGATTTGAGGGAATTAAAGTACAAACAGAGAAAAAAAACAATTTACAAAATATGTTTCTTTGAAATTCACTTCAATTCAACTAATATGAGGCAGAAAATTTGAGTACAATTCGAAGGAAGTGAAGTACAAACCTATAACAAACAAAGTATAAAATGTATTTCGCTGAAGTACACTTTGATTCCTATGACAATTTGAGTATGATTTGAGTTAATTGAAGTACAAACCATGACAAAATGAAGTGTAAAATAGGTTTATTTGAAGTTCACTTCAATTCAACTTAAACAAGGAGGGCGTTTGAGAATAATGCAAAGGAAGTGAAGTACAAATCGAGAACAAACAATGTATGAAATGTATTTCATTGAAGTACACTTCGATTGCAATGAAAATTTGAGTACAATTTGAGGAAATTAAAGTACAAACAAAGAAAAAGAAAGTATAAAATGTGTTTATTTGAAGTTCTCGTCAATGCTGCTGAAATTAGGCAGGGACTTTGAGTACAATTAGTAGGAATTGAGTATATATCCAGAATGAATAAAGTATAAAATGCATTTTGCTAAAATACACTGCAATTTCAAAGACAATTTGAGTACGATTTGAGAGAATTGAAGTACAAACCAAGAAAAAATGGAGTATAAAATGTGTTTGTTCGAAGTTCCCTTCAATTTAACTGAAATAAGGGAGAGATTTTGAGTACAATTTGAAGGAAGTGAAGTACAAACCCGGAACAAGCAAAGTATAAAATGTGTTTCGTTGAAATATTCTTTGATTGCAATGATAATTTGAGTACGATTTGAAGGAATTGAAGTACAAACAAGGAGAAAAATAAATTATAAAATAAATTTCTTTGATGGTCACTTCAATTCAACTAAAACAAGGCAGATAATTTAGGAACAATTTGATGGAAGCAAAGTACAAATCCGTGACAAATAATGTATGAAATGTATTTCATTAAAGTGCACATTGATTCCATTGATAGTTTAAGTTCGATTTGAGGAAATTCGAAGGAATTGAATATATATACAGAACAAACAAAGTATAAAATGTATTTTGTTCAAGTACACTTTGATTTCGATTTGAGGGAATTGAATTACAAACCAAGAAAAAATAGAGTATAAAATATGCTTGTTTGAAGTTCAATTTAATTTAACTGAAACGAGGGAGGGCATTTGAGTACAATTTGAAGGAAGTGAAGTACAAACGCATAACAAATAAAGTATAAAATGTATTTCGCTGAAGTATGTTTTGATTCCAATGACAATTTGAATATGATTTAAGTTAATTGAAGTACAAACCAAGAAAAAATAAAGTTTAAAACGTGTTTGTTTGAAGTTCACTTCAATTCAATTGAAACGAGGTAGCAAATTTGTAAATAACTCGAAGGAAGTGAAGTGCAAATCTAGAACAAACATTGTATGAAATGTATTTTATTGAAGTACACTTTGATTCCAATGACAATTTGAGTACGATTTGAGGGAATTGAAGAACAAACAAAGAAAAAAGAAAGCATAAAATATGTTTCTTTGAAATTCACTTCAGTGCTACTGAAACAAAGCAAGGAATTTGAGTACAATTCGAAGGAATTGAGTTTAAATCCAGAACAAACAAAGTATAAAATATTTTTTGTTGAAGTACACTTTGATTTCAAAGATAATTTGAGTATGATTTGAGGGAATTGAAGCACAAACCAAGAAAAAACAGAGTATAAAATGTATTTCTTCGAAGTTTACTTCAATTTAACTGAAACAAGGTAGAGAGTTTGAGTATAATTTGAAGGAGGTGAAGTACAAGCCCAGAACAAACAAAGAAAAAATGTGTTTCGTTGAAATACACTTCGATTCCGATGATAATTTAGTAAGTTTTGAGGGAATTGAAGTACAAACAATGAAAAAATAAATTATAAAATATGTTTGTTTGAAGTTCACTTCAATTCAACTGAAACGAGGTAAGGAATTTGGGAACAATTTGAAGGATGTGAAGTATAAATTTGGAACAAACAATGTATGAAATGTATTTCATTGAAGTACACTTTGATTTCTATGACAGTTTGAGTTCAATTTGAGGAAATTGAAATACAAACCAAGAATAAATGGTGTATGAAATATGTTTCTTTGAAGTTTACCTCAATTCACCAGAAATGAGGCAGGAAATTTGAGTACAATTTGAAAGAAGTGAAGTACAAACCCGTAGCAAATAAAGTATAAAATGTGTTTTGTTGAAGTGCATTTCAATTTTGATGATAATTTGAGTACGATTTATGGGAATTGAAGTACAAACAAAGAAAAAACAAAGCATAAAATATGTTTCTTTGATGTTCACTGCAATTCAACTGATACGATGTAGGGAATTTGAGTACAAATCAAAGCAAGTGAAGTACAAACCCATAACAAACAAAGTATAAAATGTATTTTGCTGAAGTACCATTCTATTTCAATGACAATTTGAGTACGATTTGAGTTAATTAAAGTGCAAACCAAGAAAAAATAAAGTGTAAAATGTGTTTCTTTGAAGTTCACTTTAGTTTAATTGAAACGAGGCAGGGAATTTAAGTTCAATTCGATAGAAGTGAAGTACAAATATGAAATAAACAAATTTTAAAATGTATTTTATTGAAGTACACTTCTATTCCATTGACAATTTGAGAACAATTTTAGGAAATTGAAGTAGAAAGCACGAAAAAAGAAAATATAAAATGTATTTCTTTGAAGTTCACTTTAGTGCTACTGAAATGAAATAGGGAATTTGAGTACAATTCGAAGGGATTAAGCATAAATCCAGAACAAACAAAGTATAAGATGTATTTTGTTAAAGTACACTTGGAATCCAAAGACAATTTAAATAGGATTTGAGGGAACTGAAGTGCAAACTAAGGAAAAATAGAGTATAAAATATGTTTCTTCGAAATTCACTTCAATTTAACTGAAATGAGGTAGAGAATTTAAGTACAATTTGAAGGAGGTTAAGTACAAACTCAGAACAAACAGAGTCTAAAATATGTTTTGTTCAAATAAACTTCGCTTTTAATGATAATTTGAGTACGATTTGAGAGAATTGAAGTACAAACAAAGATAAAACAAATTATAAAATATGTTTGTTTGAAGCTCACCTCAATTCAACTAAAACGAGACAGGGAATTTGGGAACAATTTGAAGGAAGTAAAGTACAAATCCAGTACAGATAATGTGTTAAATATATTTTGTTGAAGTACACTTCAATTCCAATGATAATTTAACTTAGATTTGAGGGAATTGAAGCACAAACAAAGAAAAAACAAAGCATAATATATATTTCTTTGAAGTTCACTTCAATTCAACTGATACATGGTAGGGAACTCAAATATAATTCGAAGGAAGTGAAGTACAAACCCATAACAAACAAGTATAAAATATATTTCGCTGAAGTATACTTCAATTTCAATGACAATTTGAGTACGATTTGAATTAATTGAAGTGCAAACCATGAAAAAATAAAGTATAAAATGTGTTTCTTTGAAGTTCACTTCAATTCAACTGAAACGAGGTAGGGAATTTGAGAACAATTCAAAGGAAGTGAAGTACAAATCCAGAACAAACAATGTATGAAATATATTTCACTGAAGTATACTTCTATTCCAATGACAATTTGAGTACGGTTTGAGGGAATTGAAGTACAAAGTAAAAAAAAAGTTTAAAATGTGTTTCTTTGAAGTTTACTCCAATTCTACTTAAACGAAGTAGGGAATTTGAGCACAATTCAAAGCAATTAAGTGTATATCCAGAACAAATAAAGTATAAAATATATTTTGTTGAAGTACACTTCGATTCCGAATATAATTTGAGTACAATTTCAGGGAAATGAAGTACAAACTAAGAAAAAATTGAGTATAAAATGTGTTTGTTCGAAGTTCACTTCAATTTAACTGAAACGAGGGAGAGAATTTGAGTACAATTTAAGGAAGTGAAGTACAAACCTGAAATAAACAAAGTATAAAATGTGTTTCATTGAAATACACTTAAATTCCATTGATAGTTTGAGTACGATTTGAGGGAATTGAAGTACATAAAAGGAAAAAATAAATTATAAAATTTGTTTCTTTGTTGTTCACTTCATTTCAATTGAAACAAGGTAGAAAATTTGGGAACAATTTGCAGGAAATGAAGTGCAAATCCAAAATAAGCAATGTATGAATTGTGTTTCATTGAATTACACTTCGATACCAAGGATAATTTGAGTTTGATTTGAGGGAATTAAATTATAAAAAAGTATAAAATGTGTTTCTTTGAAGTTCACTTAACTTCAATCAAACTAAGGTAGCGAATATGAGTACAATTCGAAGAAAGTGAGGTGCAAATCCAAAACAAATAAAGTATAAAATGTGTTTTGTTAAAGTACACTTCGATTCTAATGACAATTTGTGTACGATTTGTTGGAAATGAAGTACTAACCAAGAAAAAACAATATATAAAATGTGGTTTTTTGAAATTCACTTCAATTCAACTGAAATGAGGCCAAACATTTGAGTACAATTTGAAGGAAGTGAAGTACAAATCCAAAATAAACAATGTATGAAATGTATTTTGTTGAAGTACAATTCAATTCCAATGACAATTTGTGTACGATTTGAGGGAATTAAAGTAGAAACCAAGAAAAAATAGTGTATGAATTGTGTTTCTTTGAAGTTCACTTCACTTCAAGTAAAACAAGGCTAGGAATTTGAGAACAATTCGATGGAAGTGAAGCATAAATCCAGAATGAACAATGTCCGAAATGTGTTTTGTTGAAGTACACTTCGATTTCAAGGACAATTTGAGTTCGATTTGAGGTAATTGAATGATAAACAAAGGAAAAATAAAGTACAAAATGTGTTTCTTTTAAGTTCACTTCAATTCAATCAAAATGAGGTAGGGAATATGAGTACAATTCGAAATAATTGAGTACAAATTCAGAACAAACAAAGTATAAAATGTGTTTCATTAAAGTACACTTCAATCCCAATGACAATTTGGGTACGATTTAAGGGAATTAAAGTACAAATCAAGAAAAAATAGAGAATAAAATGTGTTTCATTGAAATTTACTTCAATTCAATTGAAACGAGATCGGGAATTTGAATACAATTTGAACGAAGTGAAGTACAAACCCAGAACTAACAAAGTATAAATTTTTTTTGTTGAAGTACACTTCGATTCCAATGACAACTTGAGTATGATTTGAGCTAATTGAAGTACAAACAAAGAAAAAAATAAAGTATAAAATGTGCTTCTTTTAAGTTTACTTCAATTCAACCGAAACGAGAAATGAAATTTGAGTACAATTTGTATAAAGAAAAGTACAAACCTAGAATAAACAAAGAATACAATGTGTTTCGTTGAAGTACACATCAATACCAATAACAATTTGAGTACGATTTGAGGGCATTGAAATACAAACTTAGAAAAAATGGTGTATAAATTTTGTTTCTTTGAAGCTCACTTGAATTCAATTGAAACGAGGCAGGAAATTGGAGTGCAATTTAAGGGAACTGAAGAACAAACCCAGAATAAATAAAGTATATAATGTGTCTCATTGAAGTACACTTCAATTCTAATGAGAATTTGAGAACAATTTGAGGGAATAGAAGTACAAACTAAGAAAAAATGGTGTTTGAATTGTGTTTCTTTGAATTTCACCTCAATTCAACAGAAATGAGATAGGGAATTTGAGTACAATTCAAAGGAAGTGAACTATAAACTCAAAGCTAATAAAGCGTAAAATGTATTTCGTTGAAGTACACTTTAACTCCAATGATAATTTGTGTACGATTTGAGGAAATTGAAGTAAAAATAAAGAAAAACAAAGCATAAAATTTATTTCTTTGAAATTCACTTCAATTCAATTGATACGAGGTAGGGAATTTGAGTACATTTCAAAGAAAGGGAAGTATAAACCCATAACAAATAAAGTGTAAAATAAATTTTGCTAAAGTACATTTCGATTCCAATGATAATTTGAGTACTACTTGAGTTAATTAAAGTATAAACCAAGAAAAAATAAAGTGTAAAATGTGTTTTTTTGAAGTTCACTTCAATTCAACTGAAACAAGGTAGGGAATTTGAGAACAATTCGAAGAAAGTGAAGTACAAATCCAAAACAAACAATGTATGAAATGTATTTTATTGAAGTATGCTTCAATTCCAATGACAATTTGAGTACAATTTGAGGGAATTGAAGTACTAAAAAAGAAAAAAAATATAAAATGTGTTTCTTTGAAGTTCACTCCTGTACTATTGAAACGAAATGGGGAATTTAAGTACAATTCGAAGGAATTGAGTATAAATCCAAAACAAACAAACTATACAATGTTTTTTGTTGAAGTACATTTCGATTCCAAAGGCAATCTAAGTACGATTTGAGGGAATTGAAATACAAACTAAGAAAAAATAGAGTATAAAATGTATTTCTTCAAAGTTTACTTCAATTTAACTAAACCGAGGTAGAGAATTTGAGTACAATTTGAAGGAGGCCAAGAAGAAACCTAGATCAAACAAAGTATAAAATGTGTTTCATTGAAATACACTTCGATTCTAATGATAATTTGGGTATGATTCGAGGAAATTGAAGTGCAAGCAAAGAAAAAACAAATTATAAAATATGTTTCTTTGAAGTTCACTTCAATTCAACAAAAACAAGACAGGGAATTTGGGAACAATTTGAAGAAACTGAAGTACAAATCTGGAACAAACAATGTAATAAAAGTATTTCGTCAAAGTACACTTCAATTCCAATAACAATTTATGTTCAATTTAAGGGAATTGAAGTACAAACCAAGAAAAAAATGGTGTATAAATTGTGTTTCTTTGAAGTTCACCTCAATTCAACAGAAATGAGGTAGGGAATTTGACTATAATTTGAACGAAGTGAAGTACAAACCTAGAGAAAATAAAGTGTAAAATGTGTTTTGTTGAAGTACACTTCGATTCAAATGATAATTTGAGTACAATTTGAGGGAATTGTAGTTAAAACAAAGAAAAAACAAAGCATAAAATATGTTTCTTTGAAGTTTACTTCAATTC
>JACGDI010002022.1:7757-39548 GCA_014898725.1 Jacaranda copaia
GCAGAAAATTGAGTTCCTTTCGAAGAAAATAAAGTACAAATGCTGAAACAACCAAATATAAAATTTGTTTCTTTGAATTTCACATCTATTCAATTGAATCGAGCTAGGGAGTTTGACTTCCATTTGAAGTAAATGAAGTAGAAACCGTAAAGAACGCAGTATAAAATTTATTTCTTTGAATTTCATATCGATTCAATTGAATCAAAGTAGGGAATTGGAGTTCCATTTGAAGAAAATGTAATTCAAACCCAGAATGAGCGAAGTATAAAATTTATTTCTTTGAGTTTCACATCGATTTAATTGAATCGAGACAGGAAATTTAAGTTCCATTCGAAGGTAATAAAGTACAAATGCTGAAACAACAAAGTATAAAATTTGTTTATTTGAATTTTACATTGATTTAGTTGAATCGAAGTAGGAAATTTGAGTTCCATTCGAATGAATTGAAGCACAAACTATGAAACAACGAAGTATAAAATTTGTTTCTTTGAATTTCACTT
Source organism: Jacaranda copaia (assembly GCA_014898725.1). Lineage (NCBI taxonomy): Eukaryota > Viridiplantae > Streptophyta > Magnoliopsida > Lamiales > Bignoniaceae > Jacaranda > Jacaranda copaia. The sequence continues at coordinate 8,258 of JACGDI010002022.1, forward strand.
CGATTTGATTGAATCGAGTTAGAAAATTTGAGTTCCATTCGAAGGAAATAAAGCACAAACCTTAAAAAAACGAAGTATAAACTTTATTTCTTTGAATTTCACTTCGATTCAATTAAGTTGAGATAGGGAATTTGAGTTCCATTAGAAGGAAATGAAGAACGAACCCTGAAAGAACGAAATATAAAATTTATTTCTTTGAATTTCACTTCGATTCAATTGAATCGAGGCTGAAAATTTGAGTTCTTTTCGAAGGAAATGATGTACAATTGCTGAAACAACGAAGTATAAAATTTGTTTATTTGAATTTCACATCGATTCAACTGAATTAAGGTAGGGAATTTGAGTTCCATTCAAGGAAATGAAGTACAAACCCTGAAAGAACGCATTATAAAATTTATTTTTTTGAATTTTACATCGATTCAATCGAATCAAAGTAGGGAATCTGAGTTCCATTTGAAGAAAACAAAATACAAACCCAGAAAGAGTAAAGTATAAAATTTATTTCTTTGAGTTTCACTTCAATTCAATTAAATTGAGGCAGGGAATTTGAGTTCCATTTGAAGAAAATGAAATACAAGTGCTAAAAGAATTTAGTACAAAATTTATTTCTCTAAAGTTCACTTTGATTCAATTGAATCAAGGCAGGAAATTTGAGTTTTATTCAAAGCTAATCCAGTAAAAATACAGAAACAATGAAATATAAAATTTGTTTCTTTGAATTTCACTTTGATTCAATTGAATCGAGGCAAGAAATTTGAGTTCCATTCAAAGAAAATGAAGTACAAACGCTTAAATAATGAAGTATAAAATTTGTTTATTTGAATTTTACATCGATTCAATTGAATTGCGGTAGGAAATTTGAGTTCCATTCGAAACAAATGAAGTACAAACCCTGAAAGAATGATGTATAGAATTTATTTTTTTGAAGTTCCCTTCGATTCAATTGAATTGTGGCAGAGAATTTAAGTTCCATTCGAAGGAAATGAAGTACAAATACTAAAAGAATTAATTACAAAATATGTTTCTCTGAAGTTCACTTTGATTCAATTGAATCGAAGCGGGGAATTTCAATTTCATTTGAAGCAAATCCCATAAAAATGATAAAACAACAAAATATAAAATTTGTTTCTTTGAATTTTACTTTGATTCAATTGAATCAAGGCAAGAAATTTGAGTTCCATTTGAAGGAAATGTAGTACAAACGCGTAAACAATGAAGTATAAAATTTGTTTCTTTGAATTTCACAACAATTCAAATGAATCGAGGTAGGAAATTTAAGTTCCATTGTAAGCAAATGAAGTACATACCCTGAAAGAACGAAGTATAAAATTTGTTTCTTTGAATTTTACATCGATTCAATTGAATCAAGGCAGGAAATTTGAGTTCCATTTGAAGGAAATGAAGTACAATCCTTAAATGATAATGTATAACTTTGTTTCTTTGAAGTTCGCTTCGACTGAAATGAATCAAGGTAGGGAAATTGATTTCCATTTAAAGTAAATGAAGTACAAACCTTGAAAGAACGAAGTATAAAATTTATTTCTTTTAATTTCACAACAATTCATTTGAATCGAGGCAGGAAATTTGAGTTCCATTCAAAGGAAATGAAGTACAAATCCTAAAAGAACAAAGTATAAAATTTGTTTATTTGAATTTCACTTCGATTCAATTGAATTGATGCAGGGAATTTGAGTTCTGTTCGAAGGAAATGAAGTACAAATGCTAAAACAACGAAGTATAAAATTTGTTTCTTTGAATTTTACATTGATTTAATTGAATGAAGGTAGGGAATATGAGTTCCATTCGAAGGAAATGAAGTACAATCCTAAAATAACAAAGTATAAAATTTATTTTTTTTGAAGTTCACTTCGATTCAATTGAATCAAGGCAGGGAATTTGAGTTCCATTCTAAGCAAATGAAGTACAAACGCTGAAAGAATGAAGTCTAAAATTTATTTCTTTGAAGCTCACAAAGGTTCATTTGAATCGAGGTTAGACAAAAGTATAGTATATAATTTGTGTAGCTGCAGTACATTTTAGAAGCAATTGTAATACAAAACATTCAAGCCTACAGTTTAAATGAAATTATATTATATAATCTATGTACATGCAGTACATTTTAGAAGAAAATATAGTATAAACATTCAAGTTTAGAGTACCCATTAGGCAAAAGTATAGTGAATAATTAGTGTAACTGCAGTATATTTTAAAAACATCTGTAGTACAAAAATATTTAAGCCTGCAGTATACATTAACTGAAAGTGTAGTATATAATCTTTATAGCTATAGTACATTTTAAAAGCAACTGTATTATAAAATATTTAAACTTGCAGTATACGTTAAATGAAAATGTAGTATATAATTTGAGTATCTATATTATATTTTAGAAGCAACTGTAGTATAAAACATTCAAGCCTGTAGTATACACTAACTGAAAATATAGTATATATTATATGTTTCTGAAGTACATTTGAGAAACATCTGTAGGACAAAATATTCAAGTTTTCAATACACATTATCTAAAAGTATTAGTTTATAATCTGTTTATATACTAATTTTTCTTTATCTGATTGCAGCAAAGCCAAGACATTATGAGGTCTACTTTTGTTGCTCCCCCTAATATTTTCAAAGTAAATTGGGGCTTGTGAAGTCATAGATGGGGTCAAAACATTTTGATGTATTGAATAAGACCCTTTTCTATATATACATGGATATGCCTAAGTTAAGTTCAAGCTTCATTCAACTTGAAGCTTTGTTTAGGAGGTCTGATCCAAAAAAGTTATCATTTCTTTTTGCGGAAGGGGTTGAGGTTCCTTTTTTTCCAGCTGAATTTTTTATGGTTTTAGGGTTGCCATATGTGGGGTAATCTATTGATATAACATTGAAGATAAAGTCTTCAACCTTTGACCACCTTTTATTTGAAAAGCTGTAGAATATAACTAGATCTAAAATAGCAAAAATGTTCGAGAAGTATGTATATAAAGATAGTGTAAAGGACTTGAATAATTTTTGTAGGTTGTACATCCTTTTTATTTTTAATTATTTTTTGTTTCCAACATTTAATTATTGGACTCCACAATTTCTCCTACCATACTTGGATAATTTTTCTAGAGTTGGTCTATATGCATGGAGCATGGCTACATACAATTTTCTTGTCTAAGATATAAAGAACCATTTAGGAGTAGGTGGAGAAAGAACTAAGAAGTACATTGATGGGTGCACAGTGGGTTTAATAGTCAATGTTTGCTTCATTTTTCTAATAACATTGATTATATTTATATTTAAGTGAGTATAATTTTTCAATTTATGAATGATAAGCATAGGTTTATGAATGCATCCCATCACTGGGTTCACTAGAGAGTTTGTTTGAATTTTCATGTTATTACCGGTGGAAGGATAGCAAACTCCCACATAATGTGGATGAGACAAAAAAATAAATTGAAACAAGTTAACAAAAATATGGTAATAATTGTAATAATTCATTATTTGTTTTTTGTATAATAATTTGAATTTGATAATTATTTTCATTATAATAGGTTGTAGCACTCAACTTGCTCTAAAGGAGTTAGAATTGGTAGTTTTGATAAATAAAAAAAAAATTAGAGGTTGCCAATACTGCTATCTATGAAGTCCAAGTTTGTGATCATACAATATATGAAGCAATTATTGTAGCGAAAGTTGAAGAAATTAAATAATTGAAAGAAAAAATTACTTTATTTGATATGATGGCAATAAAAGAGCAGAGTGAGGAGGAGCATCTAGCCAAGGATAAGATTGATGGGAAGAAGCTTCAACAAGAAGATGGTGAGTATGTACATGAGGGGGGGATATGATTCGGTAAATGATGCAAAGAAAGAAGAGGATGAATCTGAAGACATGGTAGATGAAAAAAGTTGAATAAAACACCGTCATGATCCTTCAGATTCCCCCATTCCTTGAAGATAGAACTTTATGTACCAATTCATGCGGCGGAGTTTGAGGAATCTAAGAGTGAAGTGGCAAATGCCATGTCCTCGATTGTGATAAATATGCATAATCAAGAGGACAGAAGGCTAAAATAGAAATCTCCAAATTTTGTCAACCCCTCGAGCACCACACCAGCCAAAAGAGCAAGACAAGTGATAAAGACCTATCGTTCTCATGCTCGTGCACCAACAAACAAAGAACAAGAAGAGAAAAGGTGTTGTAAACTACTTAATGTTTTGATTTTTTGCTATTTGCATTTCATTTGTAAACTATCTGTTTATACTAAATGTAATAATATCTTATACTTGATTGGTTGATATTTGTACTTAATGTGATGATATCTTACACTAATGTTGGTGATATTTGTACTTGATATGCTAATCTTTTATACTTCATGTTGGTGATATTTGTACTTCATGTGCTAATCTTTTGTACTCCATGTTGGTGATATTTGTACTTAATATGTTAATCTTTTGTATTTTAATAGTTGATATTTCATACCTAAGTGCTTATATTTTGTACTCCATGTTAGTGATATTTGTACTTAACGTGCTAATCTTTTGTACTCAATGGTTATACTTTGTACCTAAGGTGCTTATATTTTGTACTCCACGTTGGTGATATTTGTACCTAATGTGCTTATATTTTGTACTCCACGTTGGTGATATTTGTACCTAATATGCTACTTTTTTGTATTTCAATAGTTGATACTTTGTATCTAATGTGCTTATGTTTTGTACTCCATGTTAGTTATATTTTGTACTTCAGTAAGGAATACTTATAGAGTTGATACTTTGTACTTATTATGCTTATCTTTTGTACTTTGATAGTTGATACTTTGTACCTAATGTATGGTGTCTTATACCCTAGGAGATAGAAGACAGTAGCCTAACTAGTTGGTAGATGTACCAACCAACCTAAAGATTGAAATGCTTGATCCCTATAAAGGAAGGATTGATTATAGAAACCGTGCTCTTATTCCAGTAGAAGAGCAAGAAGTCAGGGACAACTTTGTCAGAAGAGATAATTTGAGGTAATAAAATTTTCTTGTTATTTTTCTTTTGGATAAATTGGTGTTTGAACTAACAATTAACAATTGTGTAAAGTGACTATCTAGGAGGGAGCAAGATAGTTTCTAGATGGAAGAAACTTTTGTGACCTCTTATTTGGAGGAGAACTTACCGATAACATAATGGATTGCTGCATGTCAATAGTATATAGCCCATCTTTCGGCAACAAGTGTCAACATAAGGTATGGTTTACATCCTCAATAGCGTAAGTGCATGGCAGCTTCCTAACTTAATTTAGTTCACATTTTCTATAAGTCTAACCGTTTATTTTATTCTTCATAGGTCGATATATTAGACTGATTCGAGGGATGCAACATCAAGGATATTATGGATGAAGAATTTGTGGGGTTAATATCTACACTTAACTCCTTCACCTATAAAGATTTGGAAGAACTCGCGTTGGATGTTATAAACTATCACTAGTTCTTGGTTGTCCTCAACACCTCAACTCATTTTTTCTTGTACATGAATTCAATAATGGCCGCCCAATACAAATCGACATCTAGTACCATTGTAAGTTTGCTTTCTTTTTCTATGATTTCTTCATAAAGTAAGGAGTCAACAACTGATCAATAATTTTGTAGGCTTCATTTTATTTTCAATACAAGAAACTTTCATTGGGGTATCGTGTGGATGAATACATGAGGTAAATGAAGTACAAACGTGGAACAAACAAGTATGAAAGGTTTTGTGTTGAAGTACAATTCAATTTAATTGAAGTTGGGTAGTGAATTTGAGTACAATTGAAGGAAAATAAGGTACAAACATAGAACAAACAAAATATAAAAGCCTCTATGTTGAAGTACACTTAAATTCAATTGATATTTTGTAATGAATGAGTACAATATTAGGGAAATAAAGTACAAACGTAGAACAAATAAAGTATCAAATATGTTGTGTTGAAGTATACTTCAATTTAATTGAAATTGGGTAATAAATTTGAGTACAATATGAGAAAAATGAAGTACAAACACAGAACAAACAATGTATAAAATGTGTTACGTTGAAGTATGCTTCAATTTAATTGAAACCAGGCAATGAATTTGAGTATAATTGGAGAGAATGAAATATAGACGTGAAACAAACCAAATATAAAATATGTTGCATTGAAGTACGCTTCAATTCAATTGAAATTGTGCAGTGAATTTGAATACAATTCAAGGGAAATAAAGTACAAACATAGAACAAATAAAGTATAAAAGGTTTTGTGTTGAAATACAATTCAATTCAATTGAAATTGGGCAATGAATTTGAGTACAATTCGAGAAAAATGAAGTACAAACACATAACAAACAAAATATAAAATGTATTTTGTTGAAGTACGCTTCAATTCAATTGAAACTGACAGTGAATTTGAACACAATATGAGGAAAATGAAGTACAAACCCAAAATAAATAGAGTATAAAAGGTTTTATGTTGAAGTACACTTTAATTCAATTGAAAATGGGCAGTGAATTTGAGCACAATATGAGGAAAATAAAGTACAAATGCATAACAAATAAAGTATAAAATGTGTTGTGTTGAAGTACACTTCAATTCAATTGAAATTGTGCAATGAATTTGAGTACAATATCTGAGAAATGAAGTACAAACGCAGAACAAACAAAGTATAAAATGTGTTGTGTTGAAGTATACTTCAATTCAATTGAAACTGGGCAGTAAATTTTAGTACAATATGAGGAAAATGAAGTACAAGTGCAAAACAAATAAAGTATAAATTGTGTTTTGTTGAAGCACAAATGCAGAACAAACAAAGTATAAATCGTGCTATGTTGAAGCGCACTTATTGCAATTGAATAATTATTTTTCAATAATTGTAATGATGGTCAAGCACAATATATTGAGATTATCGAATCAGGTAAAGTACGTATTTATGCCGATGATAGGGTGGATATTATCATCAAAATTTCATTTGTTTACATCTTTGAAAGTATAAGCATTCTTTCATTATTGCGATTGATAATATTTATCCATTGAACACTAGAGGTTAACATTTAAAACTTTAACATTATTTTATTCATATGATAATATTACACACATTTTTATAGTTTGGTTATTAATTACCAAGGCTTAAAAAGTAAATCATTGAACAAATTTCAATTCAACAATATTAGTAAAAATATTAAGGAATTGAGTACAAAATTGCCAAAATGAGGTACAAATGTCAAAAAATCAAGTACAATTATCCCCAATTAAAGTACAAAATCATTAGTATCTTAGACAACATGCAAAAAATCCTAATTTCACTCTAAATCACCTACATAATTGCCAAAATGATGTACAAATGTCAAGAAATCAAGTACAATTATCCCATATTAAGGTATAAAATCACTAATATCTCAGACAACATGCAAAAATGCTAATTTCACGCTAAATCACCTACATAATTGCTGAAATGAGGTACAAATGTCAAGAAATCAAGTGCAATTTATCCCAGATTGAGGTACAAAATCATTGATATCGCGGACAACATGCAAAAATGCTAATTTTACGCTAAATCACCTACATAATTGCTTAAATAAGGTACAAATATCAAGAAATCAAGTATAATTTATCCCAGATTGAGGTGCAAAATCACTGATACCTCGGAGAACATACAAAAGTAACTAGTTTACTGATCTTTATAGGTTAGACGATTATGCCCTATTCTACCATACCTTTTACACTTAATTACTTGTTTCTCAATTTGTAATGGAATAGATGCTTATCAAGCATAGAAATAGCATTTATCACTACTTGGTGTGCTTGTTGATACTTCTCAAATCAGTGGGTATTGATCGATGAAGTCGTACGGTGAAAGTGATCTTGACTCGATACAAACACAAGCATGTTTGTATGGTATTTTATTAATTAGCCGTGCTTTGCATGAACAAACCCTACTATGTAAATCTATAGTATATGATTTATCTTGCATAGTCACCTTAAAGGTACAACTACTAGACATGACAACTTTTAAGTTAAGAGAATGCATATGATTGGTTGCCAACTTATTCTCTTGCTTTAGACATAATTGACCAACCATTTTATGAAAATTTTCTTGCCGATCATGCATCATAACCATTATTTGCATGCGTATATGATCAATTATGGATGCAATTGGCATTAATCGGGCATGTTTAACCTAATTATTACAATATTCTGCTTGATTATTGTTTATTATCCCCCATCAATCTCTAATGAATAAGGAATTTGCCCAACATTGTGGATAAGACTATATAATAAAGTCTCTGGCAAGTGGTAATGACTCAAAGATATTGTCTATATGTCGTGTATACTCCTGCCTTATAGGCGCATCTGTAGCTTTCATAAAAATAGAACACTAATGTTTCATGTTATGTAGAGGGTACTTCCTTAATACCTAAATTTAAGATAATAGAACAGTAATGTGCTAAATGTTATAAATTAGAGTTTATTTCACATAATTGTTTCACAAACAAAAATAAAGTACACTTACTTATTTCTTAAAGTTATCTACTAAGTGTCTCAAGCAATATGCATGATAACTACTGGGAAATATCATAAGGAGGGCCTTAAGAAGACCTGGATGTCGATCAGAGAATAAAGTAAACCTTGATAAGCCAAGCAGATATTAAGAATCTAAGATACTTCTTAGCTTAAAGTAGAACCACTACTAATTAATATCATTTTCAAAATCAACAATTGCACATGCTAGTGTGAATAAGTTATCATTAGCTTCCTTACTGATAGCACATAGTAAGCCTCCTTTATATTTATTTTTAATATGGGTGTTATCTGAGAATATCAATAGCTTGTATCCCCTAAGAAAACTAATAAGGCAAGTACTGAAACATATAGATAGCTAATGAAATTTTTGACTAATTGGGTCAATCTCACAGTTTGCAATACTTCTAGGATTTGTTCTCTTCACAGCATCACAGTACTACCTCAACTTATCATAAGATTCCTTCTCAACACCATGGATGTCATGCATAGCTAATTCCTTACTCATCTATGCTTTATGGTACCTAAGTTTCACACTGTATTCTCTATGGACATCTTTCAATATGGTAAAAGATCGATAATATGGCTCTAATCTCAATTTATCCTTCACTATGTTAGCAACCCGAGCGGAATTGGCTTTACAATATCCTCTTGTTCAAAGATTAACCTTACTACATATGTGTTCTAGATTGCATTTTTTTAATGCTAAATAATTTATCAACCTCATGTCTTGATGCATAGATTCTCCATTTGCAATTTTCATCACTGCAAATTGCTATGATTTTTTTGTTGTTATTTTTTTTATATTTAAATGACCGTAAAGTAGACATTACATAATTCTTAAGCATAATTCTGAACTCTTAAGCATCCTTAAATGTTTGACCTTCTCCATATATGCAATTTCACTATGCATCAATTGAGTTGCTAGTTAAAGCTAATTCATTGTGCGATGCATTAGTTGAACCAATTTTCTCCTCGATTGCATCCCTTGAGGTTGACAAATGAAGTACAATTTTTGGATAATTCACTAGCAGAACACTTGAAACTTAAATAATAGATTCAGATAACTAAAGTATAAGTTTAGATAAAATGAAATACAATTTCAAAACACTTAAAGTATAGAACTTCATTGAATAAAAAATAGGTTTAGGTAAAGTGAAGTATAAAATCAAGTATAATTTTAAAAAAAGAAGTACAATTTTAGATCAAGTGAAGTACAATTTTAGAATACCAAAGTATAAAACCTTAGCAAATATAGTATAATTTTTTATAATCCATGAAACTTAAAAAATAGATTTAGATAACTTAAATACAAGTTTAGATAAAATAAAGTACAATTTTAAAACACTTAAAGTATAGAATTTCAATAAATAGAGTACAGGTTTAAGTAAGATAAAGTATAAAATAAAGTATAATTTCAAAAAATAAAAGTACAATTTCAAAACACTTGAAATATAAAACCCTAGCAACTACAGTATAATTTTGGATAATCAATAAATGAAACACTTAAAGTATAGAACTTCTATAAATAGAGTATAGATTTTGTAAAATAAAGTATAATTTCAGAAATCGAAATACAATTTTAGATAAAAACAAGTACATTTTGGGAACACTTCAAGTATAAACCGCTAACAGCAACAGTATAATTTTGAATAATCAATTAGTAGAATACTTGAAGTATAAAACATAAATTTTAGAGTACACTTTTATGTAAAATAAAGTATAATTTCAGATAATTGGAGTACAAATTTGTATAAAATGAAGTACAATTTCAAAACAATTAAAGTATAAAACACTAATAACTATAGTATAGTTATGAATAATCAATAAATAGAATATTTGAAGTATAGAACTTCAATTAATAGAGTACATGTTTAGGTAAAAGAAGTATAATTTTAGAAAAAAAAAAGTACAATTTTAGATAAAATGAAGTATAATTTTGGAACACTTGAAGTATAAAAACCTAGCAAATGTAATATAATTTTGAATAATCAATAAATAGAACACTTAAAGTATAGAACTTTTATAAATAAAGTATGGATTTTATAAAATGAAGTGTAATTTAGAAAATCAAAGTACAATTTTAAATAAAAGAAGTACAGTTTGGGAACACTTCAAATATAAACCGCTAGTAATAGCAATATAATTTTGGATAATCAATTAATAGAACACTTGAAGTATAATACTTAAATATTAGAGTACAAGTTTATGTAAAATAAAGTACAATTTTAGATAAGTGAAGTACAAATTTGTACAAAATGAAGTATTGTTTCAGAACAATTGAAGTATAGAACACTAACAACTACAATTCAATTTTAGATAATTAATAAGTAGAACACTTAAAATATATAACTTCAATGAATAGAATACAGGTTTATGTAAAATGTGTAGGTTTGTGTGGTACTAAGGTCCAAATATTTTCACAAAAAACTGAAAAAACTAGTCCACACAAACACCCTAAGGATAAAAATATGCATGAAATTCATATTTGGAAAGGGAAAATACCTTGGTGATGACAAAAAATGAAAAGCAAGAGTTAAACTCTTTCCAACCGCAATCTTCACCAGCGCAATAGGATCACCACCGAATTTTCCTTAGATAGACTCCTCCGTTTGGGTTAAACTTTTTATTAGAAATCCTCAACTCTTTGAAAATTCTACCGTCCAAATTTCAGGCCAATCAAAACTCTAGAGGTATTCCTAGTAGAAGTAAAAACTGGTTGCAAGAAACTGCTTTAGTCAATAGCGAAAAATAACCAAAATAGATTGCCTCTAATGCAAACATCCACACACCAAATCTATGGCCTATTCTCTATAGAAAGGCTAGAAAATATGCATAGAATGAGGGGAGGAAGGTTGGGAATATTGAGGTGGAAGGAGGAGGGAGAAGGAGAGAGTGATGGAAGGCTAACAATTTAGATTTTCACTATATAATATTGTTGGGAGAAAATCACACAAAATGTGCACACCTCACACACCATATGGCCGGCCACTCAACTATATCTATATATAGGAGTGGTCACACACCTCCCATAAGGAGGTGATGCCAAGTTTTCCTTGTTTAGGTGGCCATTAACTTTGTGATTAGTGAATTTAATTGAAGTACAAATTTCATTTACTGAAATGTCTTACAATTAAATTCTAATTCTTATTAAATGAGCTCTTCATTTGATAATTCTTCCAAAAATTATCTCTCCAACTTAATTAAATTAAATACTTTAATTTAATTAATAATCATTTGACTTAACTCTTAAGTCAAAGTGCTTAACATTTTAAGCTAGTTAAAATTAACTTAGCCTTTAAATTAATTTTAACTAATTGATAGTCATGTGACATCAATTAATTAACCTTTAATTAATTAATCTTAATTTAACTCTTAAATTAATTTGATCAATTTAACATTTAAATTGATTAAGTCAAAATGACTACAATTTTACCTCATAAAAAAAAAGGGTTATGAATTTTCTAACTCCTAGAAAATTCACATTCCTTCAATAAGCTATTTTATTAGCTTTTGTGTATGATCCGTTAGATTCTATCATTCATTGGATATGGGCTACAACTCTTTGTGACTTTGAACTATCAAATATTTACTTTAGTTTAAATTCATTTAAATTAAGTGACTCAATTCAATTAATTTCATTAATTAAAGAGTACCCAATCTCCATGGTCGATGTCCAACCTCAAGCCCATGGAGCCTAACTAATTGATTGAAATAAATGCTCATAAAGAACCATTCTATCATTACGTACACCATACAAATATGGTTCTTTCACCTCCTATCTCTCGAAAAAGGCCTGAGGTAAGATATTAGTCAGCTTCCTAATAACCTCAATTCTATGTTTTTATTCTTAATGTTTGAGTCCATTGTGTGACCTCACCTTTGAAAAACTTTTTTTTCAAATTATCACACCACCTTGCGCAAGAATTTTAGGGAATCGATCATTATAGAACACATAAGAAATGCACTTGCCCTTCATAATGATGAAGAGTTGGATTCTTCTTGGATCTCACAAATCTCCATGCCTAGCAGCTCATGCCTAATTCATACCTGAGTGGCCCATTAAGTGACCAAGGAAGAATCAAAGTATAAGGGCCAAACACAAGGCTACCATAGATCTTCAAGTCAAAGGATTAATAATATATAATAGCATAAGTTGGAGAACTTGTCACTACTGACATGCCACTTCAGCTATCTAGTGAATTCTTCAGGCGGGTCTTCAGTGCTTTATTCTCTAGCAAGCACCTACCAACATACATCTATATCTCATATAGGATTGCTCATGGAATTAAGCAACATCCAACCTTAGATTTATATATCATCAATGCATGTCTATCTGGATCTTAGATGCCTTATCTCATAAGATCTTGTGACTTGGAAGATTTAATATCACGATTGTGTGGAACTTATTCCATGATCACCAACTAGTGAGTCACCAAGTCCAATAGTCTTGTGTGATCTATGGACTTCATCCAAATGTAAGTGAAGAAAATAAAAAACATAAAATGAAGATGGCCATATAATGAATATCATTCAATCAAGATTGTCTTACAATGAAATAGTTTACAAGGCCAATCTAATTAGATTATGGGGCACTATTCCAACAAAATGAAGTATAATTTAAAAAAAAAAAGTATAATTTTAGATAAATTAAAGTATAATTTCAAAACATCTGAAGTATAAAACCTTAGCAACTCCAGTATAATTTTTGATAATCCATTAGTGGAACGTTTGAAGTATAAAACTTAACTAATAGATTTAACTAATTGACGTACAAGTTTAAATAAATGAAGTATAATTTCAAAACACTTGCAGTATATAATTTCAATTAATAGAGTACATGTTTATATAAAATGAAGTAAGTACAATTTTAGAAAATAGAAGTATAATTTTAGATAAAGTAAAGTACAATTTCAAAACATTTAAAGTATAAAAACCCAGCAACTACAGTATAATTTTGGATAATCAATAAATACAACACTTAAAGTATAGAACTTCAATAAATAGAGTATAGATTTTGTAAAACGAAGTATAGTTTTAGAAAATCTAAGTACAGTTTTAGATAAAAACAACTATATTTTGGGAACAGTTCAAGTATAAACCGTTAGCAATAGTAGTATAATTTCAGATAATCAATTAGTAGAACACTTAAAGTATAAAACTTAAATAATATAGTATAGTTTTATGTGAAATGAAGTATAAATTTAGATAACTAGAGTACAAATTTGTATAAAATAAAGTGCAATTTTGAAACAATTGAAGTATAAAACATTAGCAACTACAGTATAGTTTTAGATAATCAATAAATAAAACAATTGAAGTATAGAACTTTAATGAATAGAGTACAGATTTAGGTAAAATAAAGTATAAAATGAAGTACAATTTCAAAAAAAGAAATACAATTTTAGATAAAGTGAAGTATAATTTCAAAACATCTAAAGTATAAAATCTTAGCAACTACAGTACAATTTTTAATAATTCATTAATAAAATACTTGAAGTATAAAACTTAAATAATAGATTCAGCTAATTGAAGTACAAATTTAGATAAAACGAAGTACAATTTTAGAATACTTGAAGTACAGAACTTCAATAAATAAAGTACAGGTTTAGGTAAAATAAAGTAAGTATAGTTTCAGAAAACAGAAATATAATTTTAAATAAAATGAAGTATAATTTCAGAACACTTAAAATATAAAATCTCAACAACTGCAGTATAATTTTGGATAATTAATAAATAAAATACTTAAAGTATAGAATTTCAATAAATAGAGTACATATTTTGTAAAATGAAATATAATTTCAAAAAATTGAAGTACAATTTGAGATAAAAATAAGTACATTTTGGGAATACTTCAAGTTAAACTGCTAGCAATAGCAGTATAATTTTGGATAATCAATTAGTAAAACACTTGAAATATAAAAGTTAAATAATATAGTATAATATTATGTGAAATGAAGTACAATTTCTGATAACCAGAGTACAAATTTGTATAACATGAAGTATAATTTCGGAACAATTGAAGTATAAACCACTAGCAACTGCAGTACAATTTTGGATAATCAATAAATAGAACACTTGAAGTATAGAACTTTAATGAATAGAGTACATGTTTAATAAAATAAAGTATAATTTCAGAAAAAAAGTACAATTTTAGATAAAGTATAATTTCAAACTCTGAAGTATAATACCTTAACAATTGCAGTTCAATTTTAGATAATCCATTAGTAGAACACTTTAAGTATAAAATTTACATAATAGAGTACCATTTTTGTTAGATAAAGTACAATTTTATTTGCAATGAAGTATAATGTATAATGCTCCGAGTAGAGACAGATTTTTAAATAAATAGATTAGAATTTCAAAACATTTGAAGTAAAAAACTTTACAAACTACAGTATAGTTTAGATTCTGTAAAAGTATTACATTAAAACATCATTGTTCTTCTTTGCACTGTAGCTTGATTCATCTTTTTGATTTACCAGGATGTCAATAATGTTCATCTTCAATGTCAACTGTAGTAAGACCATATTCAGGACATCGTTGTCGTCAATTAAAGTCACGTACAATCTTTAATATGGAGTTATGTATTGCAAATTATAGAGCTTGACTTTGATTTCACTCAATTTTCTTACGAGATGAATGTATATGTCTATTAAAGTCATATTATCTTTAATTGATATTATATGAAGCTGATTTTTGTAGCAACAACACTTGATTGAACACTATAGCTTCACTATTAGTTGACATTGTCAAAAAAATATAAAAAATTCAGAAGTAATTGAGAAGAAGAAGAAACCTGAAAATGATGAAAACGAAAAGTGGAGAAGATAATGCAGATGTCGGTTTGGTGGTTATTTGCTTCCATGATTATTCTCCCACAGTGGAGCTTTTTGCAATTTTTCTTTTTTATTTCTATTTTTGGTAATGAAAATACATATATTAGGATTTATTGTAGTTTGTATTTACGATGAAGAAGTGAAAAAAATGAGTAAAAAATATTATTTTTAAAAATATTTTTGTTAAATTAAATGAGTAAGGAGTAATTTCTAAAATTTTAACGAGCTTATTCAAATTGAAATTAAGTGGACATTAATCACAAATTTAGAAAGTATTTTTAGCACTTTTAAATAAGTGTACCATACTTTAACTCGTTCAAAATATATTAAGTTTAAGCTTGCTATTAAAATTTTCGTAGTTCACAATTAGTTTAGAAACTGGTAGACAGGTTCAGATATAGCAAGACTGCAATTATAATTGTTGTTAGGAATTTTCTGATCCTTTCGATTTGGGGGCGAAACCTATTTCGTACACAACCAAAACCTTAGAATAAAACACTCTTCTATCCCCAATTCACCTTTCCATTTGGATTTGGTGGAGTCCAAGGGTTTTGGAATTCATTGGAAATGCATAGTGGCTCCGGTGATGGCGAGGCATCGGGGCAGAGGAAAATCCCGGCAGCGTCTTCCATGCTTTGGGTTCGTAATCTTCGCCGCTACATCGGATCCGGAGCCGGCCTCGGATCCGAAGCTCTCATGGGTATGTATGTAAAGAAAAGAACTTTGACACTTGTAATTTTGACAAGAACCAATCCAGGCTGAGAATGTGGAATTCACTTTTTTCATTCAGAATTAGAGACCAAAAGAATTTTGCTAGATATTTTTAAAGAGAAGCAACAAAAGAGCGCTGAAGCTGGCACCATTCCAAGCTTCTACAAAAAGGTTTATTTTTATATTTAGTGCTCTGTTACCCTCTGCAATTTCCTACTTGAGCAAGCGTAATTCTGTTTCTTTCTAATATCAGAAACCTGAAGAAGGTTCCATCAGTCAGAGGGTCCAGAGGCTGGCAAAGTATCGGTTTCTCAAGGTATTTGGATTTAATATTTTGTTCCCCTACTCATAGATCTGCTTTTATTCCACTACTCCTTTTATTTGTAGTTTAACACCATGGACCCTGAGTCTCAAAATTAGTATGTGTAGTAGTTTTTTGAAGTAAAGATTCTCTCTCTCTCGTTGGTTTAGCATTTGTTTCTTGCGTTTCCTAATTTAAATTATAAATTCAGCTTATGATCTATCATGGCTTGCTTGAATTTGATTTTTTTTGGGCTGATTTAAATTCATACTTTTCTCTACTCAGAAACAATCTGATCTTTTGCTGAATGCTGATGACCTGGATGCTATGTGGGTTTGCCTGAGGGAAAATTGTGTTATTGATGATGCAACTGGTGCTGAAAAGGCAAGTGAACGTTCATCTAATTTCCTTTGACTTGTATAGGTAAAACAACTGTTAGATTCACTAAGTACCCTTTCACCTGTCTTATTCTTCTGATACCACCCATCAAATTTGTTCAGGTCACATGGTGACCCTGTGTTCTTTCTGTTGGTAAACATAATGGAAAGTTGGAAACCTATTACGTGGAATAAAATACATTTCTTCTCCTTCTTTGCTCCTATGTAGATGCAGACAAGGTCTAAGAATTGTTGGAGTAGTTACTTAAGTTCTAATGGGAATCAGTCTTTTTGAGATCTGTGAATGCCTATATGCTCCAAGTTTAGCAAAAGCTTTGCTTCTAAACTGAGTTAGAAATGCACAAATATTTTAATAGGACCATTTTATGTTCTCAAATGAGCAAAGGGAATCTTCCGATTTCTTGGTTGGTTTCTCTGCCATAGAGAACTGTTCTTAGCTTGTATTGCAAAAGATGTGTAATGTGGTCTATAAACATATCTACTGTCATACAGTAGAGTGAAAAATGCAAAAACCACAGGAGTTTAATCACACAATCTCCAGTTGCCTGAGTTATCCATCCAACATGAATCATCGTTGACTCCTCAAACATGGGATGCAGTTATTACAAAATTTTTTATAGCTTGCAATATCTCAGAGATTTTTCTGTTATCTAATACTGTTGCATGTGTTCCACATTATTCTGTATCGCTTTCATTAACTGATCAACCTTGACTTGCCACAGTATCTATCCAACATGCATCATCACATACTCCATAAATATGAGATGCACTCTGTAAAAGATCTGCCATAGCTTGCTGTATGTCAAAGAGTTTTCTGTTATATAAAAGCGTCATATGCATTGTATATTCTCTTTCTGTATGGCTTCCCATATTTTCTGCGACCTCTTAATTCATTAACCTATGACTCTGGGTTCTGAAATAATGTTTTCTTCTTTGTTATATTATTCTTTAATTAATAAGTTTGTTCCATTATCTTTGAATTGATCAGTTTTTAAGTTTAGAACCCCAAAGAATCTGAGGCTTATAATCTGTTAACTGAAATATACTGAGATGCACCTAATATGTGATTGTTTAGATGAATTATGAAGACTTCTGCCACATTGCCTCCGTATGTACAGAACAAATAGGGCTCAAATGTCGGCGTTTTTTTAGTCCCTCAAATTTCATGAAGTTTGAGAAAGATGAATCAGGAAGAATTTCCATCCTACCTTTCTATCTCTATGTAATGCGTACGGTAAAGGCTGCTACTCCTTTGGTACTCCCAGAAATTTTAACATGCCCCCCTTCCCCCAGTCTATTTGAAATTTTAGCATGATTCTTACACCACATTCGCATTGCAGTTTTATTTGTCTGGGGATTGGCTCATGTCATTGGGAAAATTTGGGCTTGGGAATGAAAGACACCTCTAAATGAACTTCTTACCAATCTGTCATAGCAACCTTCACTGGACCCCACTCCCCCCATAACAACCAAAAAAAAACATTTTACGTAATTAAAAAAAAATCAAATTTAAAAGTAATAAAAATTGAGAAGATGTTAGATTTTACAAGATAAAGTTGAGCAAACTGGAGTTTCCATAAATTGTTAGTTTGATTCTGGATAGGTAACATAGTTCCAGAGTATAATTTAAACACTAAAATGATTGGCAAATTGATCCTCATTTTTGGAGGTTCTCTCCTCAAGCTCTTATTAGGAATGTCTGTATTAAAGGTTAAGATGTAAAATTAACCATAAAAGTAATTAGAAGGTTAGTTGCACTCTCTTTGCATTGTCAGCATTTCATTTTGATCAGAAGATCCAATGGTATCACATCAAAGTTTGGAAACTTATACCCATAGCATGCCTCATTAAATTTGTTGCTAGATAGTGAATTATGATTCTGATCCTGCATGAAAACTGTAGCAATTACCTATCAGTAATATTTCCTCATATAAAGCTGATTCTATTGTGATTCCAGTTGATTGATTGGTTGCCTTAACAGTTCATCTAAGAATATGTGAAAGTGATGATCGAACTATCTACTAATGTTGTATAGGAATAATAAACGGGTAATCTAGCCAGTTCATAATGTCTAGGACAAATTGTAAATAGAAATTTAACTGAGAGACAGATGATTGACTAAGTTCTCAAGATTGTATCCTACTTAAAACAGTTGAGCTTGCTGTTTGTAGGTATCCGACACTCCACATTTCAGTCTCATTGCCATCCACTAGTGCTATCACCATCCCCTTTGGTAGAAAGTTTCTTTTAGAGGTGGATTGGTAAATAACTGCATTATTTAAATGAAAAAGGGTGGATGATGTGCTATAGTTGCTTGAATGCAAATATTTTCTCTCATTCAGTATTAGTTAATACTTCATTGTGCTTTAGGTCTCACTTACTCAAGCCAGAATTGATATGAGTGAGCTTGATGAGGATTCTGATGGCTTCCTTCAACCTCATGTATGTTGATTGTACTTAATTAGCCTTTGGTGGGTCGTGGCATTGGATACTAATCTGTTTGATGTGCTAATTTATTTGTTTTTCCTTCTTTGAAATAGGAAATGGAATCATATATAAGAGGTCTTATACCTAATTTGGCACAATTAAGAGACATGCCTGCAGCTTTTGTGCAGATGTATTGTCGCATAGCTGCACACAAATTTTTTTTCTTTTGTGATCCGCATAAACGAGGTTGGCATTTAGTTCTAATACTTTGGTTGCTACTGTAGTATTGCCATTCAATTTTATGATCAAGCATATAAACACTATTGGTTACTAACAGGAAAGGCATGCATAAAGAAAGTCCTGCTTAGTAATTGTCTTCAAGAGCTAATGGAACTACACCAGGTAATTTTGGTATTATTTGCCTGAAAATACCTTAATGATAAGTAAAACTTTTTATTGTACAATATTTACCACGCTCAGATTTGTATTCGAATTTGGATAGAAGTATTTTTAATTTGGATGTTGACGCTTAGATAAAAATTGTAACTTAACAGCTATCAACAATTTGACGTAAAATTCGTTTTCATCACGTCAGATGGTAGCCTTTCAATTCTTTCCACTTTTATAGCAGCACCAAGCAGCAGTCTATTTGGGCATTGTGTTGCTTTTCCTTATCATTTTAGTTTTGAAATATTGTTTCGTTTCTATCTTGATGTATGCTAGGAAAGTGAGGAAGAAGCTATTGATACTGAACAAGCTGAAAACTGGTTCTCATTGACTTCTGCGCAGCGTATATGTGGTCAGTACTTGGACTTAGGTTTCTGATTTCTGTGCATGTTTCAGTCAATTTGCTGCTGTTTGTGTATACCTAGATGCTGCATACACTATTTGGGCATTTAAGAAGTTCTTTGTTCTTTCTTTTTACCATCCATGGGAAATTCATTTTAACCCGTAAAGTTTCATCTCATTTTCAATATAATCCTTAAAAGTTGTATAATTTGGTACTCATTCTTGTACTCAATATAATCGTTAAAAGTTGTATTTTAAATCCTATTGTTTGCATAAAACTTCCATATTCATTCCTCAGTTTTCTCTTTTATAGCAAATTCATCTGAGGTTTTATAATATATAAATTTTATCATTTCCTTTGAATTGATTATGATTCTAGCATTTCAACGTTTTCCTTGTCAATGCTAATTTTTTCTTCATATTCTCCTTTATAGTTTTGTCTTGTATTTATATGTTACTAATTCTTCTCTTCCCATTAATTTGAGTTTGAGTTTTGATTTTCATTGCTAATTAATAATTTCAGTGCACTACTATCTCTATGGTGCATAGTACTTTTCTAATGTGTTTTTACGCCTAACTGTCTCCAATTATGTTGTAATTTATTGTTATTCAATGCTAAACGTCAATAAACCCCTACCTCATGAACTCATTCTTTATGTTGAGCAAATGGATCCTCTATTGGAACTCCTTGAAGACCTCTATGCTTAGGTAGCCTGTGTCCAACATAAGCCCCTTGTGACTTGCTAGGTTGTTGGAACAAATATCAAATCACAAGGACCTATGCACATGGTTACTGTGGAACGTCAAACTTAAGAATTAATTATATGTGCTATCGTAAACTAGAGAACTTTCATTTCTAATGAGTTACTCCGGCTATCTTATGGATTCTAAGCGAGTTTTCAGTGAACTTGTTATTCAACAAGAAACCATTAACATGCATCCATATTGTACACGAATTGCTCATGAAATGGGGCAATATCCAACTCTTAGAAGTATGCATCGTTAGTGCAAGTTTTTCCTAATTTTAGATGCCTAGCCTCTGGGATTTTATGACTTGGAATGAATATTTTAAAATTATGACCATGGAGACTAATTATATGATCACCATCATATGCATTATCAAGCCCTATAGTCTTGTATTATTTTAGGGTTTCAAACAAATACATTGTGAAAAATATAATAGACGCATTTTCCATATATACAATATCAATCAAGGAAGATTGTTCTATAGGAGTAGTGATTCATGCTAATATAATTAACTATGGGCACTATTTGAATAATCTTCTACTTGTGCTAAAGCCAATTCCCCATAAACTTTTAGTCCATCTTCCCAAGATGTCTTTCAAAGGCATATTGCGTTAGGGGTTTAGTCAGTGGAGTTGCTATATTCTTTTCTCAGGCGGTTTCTCCACTCGAATGTTGCCTCTATCAATGATTTCATGGATCAAATGATAATTTCTCAATATGTGCTTGAATTGTTGATGAGATATTAGCTCTTTTGCTTGTGCAATGGCTCCATTCCTGTCACAATAGACAACAACTATCTCTATAATGCCAGGCACTATATCCACTTTTTGGATGAAGTTTTTGATCTAAGCACCTTCCTTTGTGGTATCCGATGCTGCATTGTTTTGCGCCTTAGTGGTTGAATTGGCCATGTTATCTTGTTTGGAACTTTTCCAATTAACTGCACCATTATTGAGGTTGAAAATAAATCCAGATATAGATTTAAGGTCATTTTCATTGGATTGAAAATTAGAATCCGAAAACCTTTTGCGTTTCAATTCTATACTATTAAGTAAAAAATAAGTCTTCAGCTTTTCTCAAGCATTTAGCGATCACTTTTACGGCTTTCTATTGACTCTCACCTGGATTAGATTGGTCGTGACGTGCAACACTTAGAGTGTGTGCTCTTTACGGTCTTGTACACGCCATAGCATGCATTATGTTTTCAACAGCATTATGCATAAGGCATGTGAAACATCTATTTTCTTTCTTCCTCTATCTGAGGGGTCATAGACTTAGAGAGATGTATGCTATCTCCTATAGAGAGATATATTGGATTCCTCCACAAACAATTTTAGTATCTTGTTTATTTATGTGGATTAGGAGAGCCTAATATCCTTTTTGATCTATCTCTATAGATTTGTATTTCCAATACGTAGAATGTTTTTTCCAAATTTTTTATGAAGAATTGTAAATATAACCACATTTTAGTACTCTTTTAACATTTTTCTTGCATTCCCAACGAGAAGAATGTAATGTTATCGACATAAAGTACTATAAACTAGATGAAACTCCCACTAGTCTTCTTGTACACACATGGTTCATACACATTTTTGATGAAATCAAATCTTTTGATTGTCTCATCAAAATGTATGTTCCAACTTCGAGATGCTTGTTTGAGTCAATAAATGGATCTTGGAATTTGTACCCCTTTTATTCATCCCCATTGGATGGAAAACCCCCCGTTTGCTCTATATAAATCTCTTTATGAATGTTTTCATTGAGAAAGGCGGTATTTACTTTCATTTGCTGAATTTAATTGTCATAGTAAGCGATTATGGCAAGCTTATTTTTAATGGAATTAAACATAGCGACCAGTGAAAAGTTTTCCTCCAAATTGATACCTGGCCTTTAAATATATCCTTTGCCACAAGTCTAGTCTTACAGGTCATCATCTCTCCATTAACTCCAGGCTTGTACTGACAGACCTACTTGCAACCAATGAGTACTATGCACTTGCAGCCAATGGGCACTATACACTTCGGTGAATTACCGAAGTCCATACTTTGTTGGAGTATATAGTCTATTTCAGATTTAATAGCCTCAAGGCAATAACTTGAATCAACATTTAACATGGGTTCCTCGTAAGTCGTTGGATCACCATCTGTTTGACCTGTCTTATGAAGGAATTTTTAACCTTTTGAATTGCTTCTTGATTTGGTTACCTTCTAGGAAATTGTATACTGGGCTCTAGATGCTATTTTCATTTTGTTAGTTGTGGGATTGGATGATCATCTTGAACTTCATCACCTTTTGTATCTAATAAAAACTCCTTTTCTAAAAAAGTGGTGTTTATCGAATAAAGTAGCTTTTGTTTCAAGGGATTATAAAAATAGTAATTCAAAGATTTTTTTGGATATTCCATAAATTGCGGAAGATGAATCTTGAATTCAACTTGTCTCCTACTAGTATCTTGATATAGGCGGGAAGCCCCCAAACTCTTAGATAAGTGTATGAAGGAGCTTTGCCATAACACATCTTTTGTGCGGTCTTTGCCATTGATTTTGAAGGTATTATATTTAGCAACTTCGCCATCATTTAAAGGGCAAATAGGAATATCAGTGAAGCTCATTATAGACTGTACTATGTCCAATAAGGTTCGGTTCCTTCGTTTGGCCATTCTGTTATGTTGGGGTATGGTGGGTGGAGTCCATTACGAGAGAATCTCATTCTCTCTATGATAATCCAAGAATTCGGAGTTTAAGTATTCTTTTTCTTGATCCGATTGAAGAGATTTAATATTGCACCTAAGTTGGTTTTATACTTCATTCCTATAATTTTTGAATTTTTTAAAGTATTCGAACTTGTATTTCTTAAGATATACACATCCAAATTGGACGAAATCATCGGTAAAGGAAATAAAGTAAGAATAGCTTCCTCGCGCGCTAACTCTTAGTGACTCACGCACATCCATATGGATCAAACCTAAAAGATTAGTAGCTCCCTTGGCTTATCCTACAAATGGAGCTTTGGTTATTTTTTCCTTTAAACAAGATTCACTGGTAGGTGAGTTCTCTAGTCTACTAACAATTAGTGAATTTAAGCCTATTAACTTGCTCATTCTATTTTTGGAAATATGTCCAAGTCAAGCATGCCAATGATAGGCATTTTTGCGGTTGTCTTGCTTCCTTTTGTTATTTTGTTGAATGTGCATTAGTGATGGTTGAGAGTCTATTATGTACAATTCATTATTCAATGTATCACAAGCAACTAAGGAGCCATTTTTTATTACATTCAACTTCTCATTTATTGATAAAAAAAATCAAATTCTTCTTAATCTAGAACAGGAATTGAAATGATGTTTTTGATCAAAGAAGGTACATAGAAACAAGGATCAAGTACAACGATAGAGTTTCCTAAGTCCAACTTCATTACACCGTCGGCTTTGACCGCAACTCTTGTTCTATTGCATAGGGGGAGGATTAAATCCCCACAAATGGGACTCCTTTTCATCCTCTGCAACAAATTGCAAATGTGTGACCCACATGCGGTGTCAAATGCCCATGAAGAAGAATTCATTGAAAGACGCACTTCAATAAAGAAAATATCCGTCCCTAAGATTGCAAGGCATTCTTTGCAATTGCATTTCAAATGCGTGGGTTCCCCAATATACAAATAAGTTGCATCCTTTTTGTCAACCTTCTTTTTCTTGACCCCATTGGATGCCTTCAATGGTTGTTTTCTCTTAAGAGAACTCTTTTTCTTCATCCCCCATTTCTTCTTGCCTTTCGGGCCATTAGAATAAGAGGATGAAACAGTCATTAAAGTTTTGTCTTTTTTCATAGTTGCCTCCACTATGATTAATATATTAACCAATTTGTTGATCGTGACCTCTTATTTGCTCATATTGAAGTTCATGACGAATTAGTCAAATGAAATCGGCAAAAATTGGAGGATCACATTTGCATAGAGATCGTTGTTCATGACCATGTCCAAATTTGAGAGCTTCTTAATAAGCCTAATCGTTTTTAGCTCGTGATTGTGGACATTTGACCCCGCCATCATTCTTGCCCTAAAAAGTTCCTTAGATAACATGATGTTCTCATGCCTAGTTTGCATCGCACGCAACTTCTTAGATAACATGAACTTTTATGCCTAGTTTGCCTTGCATATGACTCTTGTAGGTGCAATAGAATATCCGAGGCATGTTTCATTTTTTTTTGGGACTTTTGGGTTCATTGGTCATCGATGCTATCATAAGATAATGGGTTTGGAGGTTATCCGTAATCAATTTGTGAATGCTTCATGTGTCTCTTGATTGGCATTGTCCACTAGGGTATCTGGAGGACTTTGAGTTAGGATATAAGTCCACTTTTTGAAGTTTAGAACAATTTTGAGGTTTCTTAGCTAATTGTGATAGTTTGGTCCAGTCAACTTGCTGGTTTCCAAGATGATGATTAGTGAATTTTTAGTTATTTTGTTGATTTCAAAAATATACAAAAGCTAGGAAGAGTGTAAGCATTTGATGCTTCACTTTTTACATAGACCCACGACTCGTGCAACACCTACTAGGTGTTAAGTCACACCTATTAATCAGTCTTTAATTGTGCACTCAACTTTGAACATTCCATAATGAGACAATGTCGTAGCCATGTCATATTAATGTGCATATCATATTGAGTTAGTAATCTTAGCTTTTCACAGAAGTGAGGACCATGATTCATGAGACTATACACAATCATGTTAACATCCCATTCACACACCTTATTGGTGGAAGGCATGAATTATTAAATTTTGTTTAATTTTATTCATCTTGACTTAATATTTAATTGACTTCGATTTTCAAGGGTTGCTTGCTTGAAAGATCTCCTCTAACTTTTATCTTGATTTATTTAAATTTTCTATTCTAAGCATACATTACCATACATCAAAGGATAAGAAGTATTAATAAGTAAAAACCTAGCGTGTATCTAACTTGGAATGATTATGAGCCTTGACCAAGTGAAGCACCTAGAGCTATTAGTGCATCAATTGGTTGATTTAGGTGAGTAATTAGTAATTAATGAATTTGATCCTACTATTATATGTATACATTCCAAGCATATATAGGGCTTTAAACCTTCAAGTCGTCCATCTTGCTCCTAGCAATGTCCAACAGTTACAAGAAAGGAAATCTTCAGTATCTAAATGTTCTACTTTCATTACAATAATAAGAAAAATATTTACATGGTCAAACATGAAGAATAAGAGGTATGCAAGCCATATTTGGTAAAAACCCATTCAATCAATGTTGAATTTATTAAATCAAATTAGAAGGCTCATGTTCATTCCTATCTATCTATTATATCATACATTCAACAGTTAAATGCATGAATCATAGTTGTTAAATACGAAAGGCGGTGTAAGGTGACAAAGCCTCTAGTGCCTGAGGTGAGTGGCACTCATCTTTTTGATGCAAAATAAAAATTGTTATAAATATATTATGTATTTAATAAGTTTTAGTGTAGGTAGAGTAGATAACTTATAGGATATGCAACAAATATAAGATGATAAAATCAAACTCAAGTTACTCAATCAAGTTTTAAGTGCAATAAGTGCATATCATTACAAATAGTCTTAAAAGAAAACCAAAAATCATTAAAAATCCATAATTTTAAACCAAAACAGTCGTTTGGAAGTAGTGCTGTAGCAGCTGGTTGTTGGGAATTGCAAGGGTAAAGGAATAAGATAGGTAAGTGATTTTGGCACCCGTATTTTCCTTTGCTAAGTTGTTGTTTGCTTGCTAGGGTTTTTATTAAGTGTATTATGGTTTTTTCTTTTTCTTTTTCCTTTTTTTTTAATATGGGCCTTTTTTATTTTGAAATTTGACATTAAAAAGTTGTGAAAAAACTAGCTTCACAAAGGCGTGCCATTTACTCGCCTTTCACCTAAGAAAAAGTCGAGCAAAGGCACGCCTCTGTAGTGCTTTTTTTGAATTGCCTTGCCCAGTGGATGGAAAAGGTGATTTTCCCTCGCTCGTAGCCCTTCACCTTAGGCAACAAAGGCAATTGTCTTTAATAACTATGGCTTGAATTAAAGATTTGGCATTCATATCAACAATTAAGATATTATCACATAATCAATTAATTACTAGCAAAATGCAAATGCATCTTATTCATTGTGAAATTTGCACAACTTTTAAAAATGCATGATTAAGCTTTGGATTTAAAGCATGTAAAATTATCCAACATTCTTAAGAAAAAGTTGTATAACATTTATAAATGAAAAAAGGGGCAAAATATCACGATTTTACAGCAAAATTGGCTACTGTCCTGTGCGAAACCGTGCATAGTGCGCAACAGGTGTGCATAAGCGCTAGATGGCGCGCGCATTGTGTGCTCACCCCCTATCCAAGCGCTATGTCAAAATCAACAATTAACAGATTATCACATAATCAGTTAATTATTGGCAAATTTGCAAATGCATCTTACTCAGTGAAATTTGCACAACTTTGAAAAGTGCGTGATTATGGTTTGGATTTCAAGCATGCAAAAATATCTAACATTCTTAAGAATAATTATATAACATTAATACATGAAAAGAGGGTAAAATATCACAAATTTGCAGCAAAATTGGTCGTTGTCTAGTGAGAAATCACACACATTGCGTAGCACGCGCATCAGTTGGCAGGCGCACAACATGAGCACGTAGGTGCCCCTACACATGCACGGTACGCCTAATTGTGCCAACAGCGTCCGCCGTAGCACACCAACACGCACCAATTGAGCCACATGCGAAAATCTCAAGACCTCCAATTCGTCATTTGAATTAAGGTCAAGAGATTAAAAATCAATTCGCATATGAATCAATTTTTAACACATCCAAAATAAAGACATAAGTTAGCTTTGATAAGTTATGGTGAATGCAAATATCCAAGCATAACGGAATTAAAAAATTTTCTACTACTGAAAGTAACTTGAATTCACCAACACTCCAAGGATATAATTGCGCCAATTAAAATGTATTTGAAGAATAAGAATAATTACCTTAATTGAACATCTTCAAGTAAGCAAGCAAAGATCTTAGTCTTCTTCCTCTAAGAAGCACTCATTGGTCTCCTCTTCTTAGAACCTTTTGCTGCCAATTTTGGCTCCAAATTAGGTCTGGAACAGCAGTAAAATCCGCAGTAAAAACATGCAAAACCAACTGAAAACTGCAACAACATTTGCTCCAAATTCGATCCCCATCATTTGGACAAAAGTCGTCAATTCACAAGCTTTTGGTCCATAACTTTAGTGCCTTAATTGTTTGCACGCCTTAAACTTATTGCCCAAGTTAGAATGAGTAGAGGTGGAAGTAGGCTTGAAGGGAAAGAGGAGGTGGTTGCTTTTTGGTGGATGGAGAAAAGAGGGCTTTTTGAAGGGAGTTTTTGTCACGTAGTATTGGGTGGCCACTCTTGGTCCATGGGTTTATTTATAATGTGATGAAAGCATCTAGAGCATTTAGTTAGACTAGCAATGCTCTAGATTCTTCCATCGTAGTATTGGACTGCTTGTGTGCTAATTCACATCCTGTGTAGAATTTTAATTGCACCAATTAAAATTTCTATTTTAATTGGTCAGAAATTTTAATTGGTCAATTAATTATCCCTACATTATTAAGTAAACTCTTCTATTCAATTCTTCCTTCCAAAAATTAAAAACTCTCTTCCACTAATTAAATTAACCCTTTAATTTAGTTGGTCTTATCTAACTTTTTAGATTGGTATGACTAATTTAATTTATTACATGACCTAATTTCATTGGTGTGATTTAACTTTTTAAATTGATTGATTAATTAAACTCCCTAAATTGGTGAAAGCATAGTGATTAATTGAATTGATCAACTCATCTCCAATTTTGACCTTTCTCATTATTTAACTCCTTAGATAATTTCCCTAAGTCCACTAGTGTAGTCCAAAGTTTTTGTGTATGACTCATTAGATTTACCAATCAATTAAGCATGAGCTAGCAACTCTTTGCGATTTAATTGAACATCAAATATTTTGATTAGTCAAAAACTCCTTTTAATTGATCTCACTTGAATCAATCTCGATTGATTCAATAGCACCCAATCTCCATAATTGATGCTTAGCTGTAAGCCTGTGGAGCCCAACCAATTTGATAAATTAATTAGTGTGAATCTTTCAGTTTACGATTACTACGCAAATACAACCTTTCCGTTTTCTATTTCACAGAAGAGGCTTGGGGCAAAATATTCCTAATAGCCTCAATAAATATGCATATATTTTTAATGAGTGATTTCAAATGATCTTATCTTTGGAAATTACCTTTCAAAATTGTTAGACCACCCTGTGTGAGGATTTTTCAAAACTGATCATCACAAAATAGATAGGAGAACAACTCATTCTTCGCAATGAGTAAATGGATCTTCTATTGGATCTTAGCAACCTCCATGCTTAGATAGCTTGTGCCTGACATAAGTTCCTTGCGTCCCACTCGGCGGTAGGAACAAACATCAAAGCACAAGGTTATTGTGGAAACTCGAGTTTAAGGACTAATTTTGTGTACTCTTGTAGGCTAGAGAACTTCCATTACCTATAAGCAAATTCGATTATCTTATCGATTTTTTTAAGCGAGTTTTCAGTGAGCTTGCTCTTCAACAAGCATCTATTATCGTGCATTCACATCTCGTATACAGATTGCCCATGAAATAGGGCAATATTCAACTCCTTGGACTATGCATCGTTAGTGCATCTAATCTCCATTAATTCATGAGCACCCCGTTTCTTTTGGTTAATTGTAAAGAGTTTATGTTTAATTAATTGGTGAATCTAATGAGTTATACATAAAAGCCATGGTCATATTAGTGGACTTGGAAAAATTATATAAGGAGTTAGATAATTGGAATAATCAAAATTGGAGGCAAGTTGGCTAATTCAATTAGTCATTATGACTTGCTTAATTTAAGGAGTCAAATTAGACCAATTAAGTTAAAGAGTTAATTTAATTAGGCCATGTGACAAATTGAATTAGTCTCGCCGATTTAAATAGCTAAATTGGACTAATTGAATTAAAAGGTTAATTTAATTGGTAGAAGAGAGCTTCTAATTTTTGAAGGGAAGAATTAAATACAAAGTATTTAATAATATAGAAATAATTAATTGATCAATTAAAATAAAAATTTTAATTGATGCAATTAAAATTCCACATAGAATGTGAGTTACAAGTGGTGTAATAATGTGAAGGAAGAATTTAGAGCTTAGCTAGTGTGACTAGATGCTCTAAATGCTTCTATCACCCATTATAAATAATCCCATGGATCACAAATGGCTGGCTAATGCTCCACTTACCTCACATTTGGTATGACAAAAACTCCCTCCAATAATCCTCTATTCTCTCTTTTCTAGAAAGCAACTGACCCCGCTCTCTCTTTAAGTCTACTTCCACCTCCATTTATTTTAGCTTGGGCAAGAAGTTTAAGATATGCATCTAAGGTGTGTGGACCACATTTAGATGTGTTACAATTGAGGCACTAAAGGTGTGGATCAAGAGTTGGTGATTTGAAGGTTTTTGTACAAGTGTTGGGGATCGAATTTGGAGTAAAGGTTGCTACAATTTTCAACTGGTTTTGCACGTTTTTGTTGCTGATTATATTGCTATTCAAAGCTTAATTTGGGGTTGAGTTGGCGGCAAAAGGTAGTGGGAAAAGGAGGCTAATTGGTGCTTCTTAGAGGAAGAAGATTGAGATCTTCGTTTGCTTGTTTGAAGAAGTTCAATTAAGGTAATTGTTCTTCTTTGTCGAATCTATTTTAATTGGCATAAATAGATTCTTGGAGTGTTATCAATTAAATTGATGTTCAATGGTTGATTTTTTTTAATTCCATTGCGCTTAGATTCTTGCACTCACTCTAATTTTCATGGTTTATGTTGAAGTGGTTGGGCTTACTGAGTGGTGGCATGCGTTTTTTTTTAACAGTAAAATGACAAATGCTGGTAACATTAATTATGAAATAAAAATATTTTAAGCAGGATAACGTACCTTTGATTTAAATTTGTGTTAAATTTGACAATTTGAACTGCTGTCCCTAGGCAATATCATTGAACTTTTTTAGTAGCATCACAGCTATTATATTTTATTAGGGTCAAAATTTTAATATACTTGTTGGAAGAAAATTTTTGAGGCTATCTACTTGAGTGCAGAAGTTGGCATACATTGGTAGCTTCATAGCTGATACTTAATGTAATTTATTTTGTGAGTTTGGTTGACTTTTTATTGTGGATGTAATATGAAATTATTAATTGCAAGTCTTTTCTTTGACACATTCACTGAAAAATGTACATGAAACTAAGAAAATTTTTTTAAAAATAAGTATCAGGTTTCTTTGTATATTTGGTCATTTAATTCAACCACCAACCCAGAAAAATAAAAAAGGAAAAGACACCCACCATTCAGATAACTTATCATTTAAAACAAGAGTTGTGTAAGTATTTTATCAATCATTCATTTTCTTTGCCAAAACTCTAGTGGAATGTGGGAATGTGGTCAGGTGGACAATATTGATTAAATTCTAAACTATAGGTATGATTTGGAATTGGAATGAAAACTTTAGGGATGAGAAT
>JACGDI010002022.1:39587-82986 GCA_014898725.1 Jacaranda copaia
CCCCCCCCCCCTCCCCTTAGTGGTTCATAGAAAGCTGGTGACGCCTAGCATCCCATTTGGTTTCATTTTTAAATTTCATTTTTACATTTTTCATCAATTTGAAAATTGAAACACAACATTTTATACATATTTTCACCCAACATTTTTTTATTTTTTATTCTCAAAACACATTATTCTATATTTTATATATCATCTCCCAGCAACTTTCCCAACAACTTATATATCTTCTCTGTCTATTATCATTATCACTATCTTACTCTACTTACAATTTACTAAATCCAGTATAACCATTACTTTTCTAACAATTTATCCAAATACAATCTCATTTTCAACTCATTATCACCAATTACTTTTTCAAATTTTGAAAATGATGGAAATAAAAAATGAAAATGAAAATAAAACCAAATAGGCCCTCAGTTTTTGACCAGCAGGCACGAATGTACAGTTCTCAATTTTGAGGTTAATTCACTGATTTGACTTAATGGTGTACATTAAACTGATTGAAACAATCTTGAACTTGTGTCTGTTGTGTTGATTCGACACTAAGCGAAGCACAAGAACTGCTTGAGTTCTATCAACACTTGAGCTCTATTCCACTACGTAATGATCTAGGGCAGTGGAACTAATTTCTCTGGTTCTTCATCAGTGAATGTTTGTAAAACTGGGTTCTGGATCAAATACACTTGTATAAATTGACAATGTGTTTGTGGTTTATTAACAGAACTTAGATGACAATGGGATATTTGAATATTTTCTGCGTCAGCTTCATATATTTGTATTAAACATTTTCTTTGGCTTTTCTTTTCTTTAATCTAGAATGAGACGGATCCTCAAACAATCAAATTGAGCGCGCGCAATGCTTGAAATATGTAGTATTTTTATATATGTATTTAATTTTCTTTTGCCTGTGTGTTTCTGTTGGTGGCAAAAGTGTCCTGATGCCTAGATATTATTTGGGTTCCTAGTTTCTGAATGTTTATTTTTTCTTTATTAAATCATGACAGCTGGATTGGTATTTGCAGATATGTTCCTTGCTCTTGATAAAGATATGAATGGAACGCTGAGCAAACAGGAGCTTCGAGATTATGCAGATGGGACATTGACAGATATTTTCATCGAGAGAGGTATAAACTGACTATATTCTCCCCTTTCCTTTCTCAGGGAAAAATTTACTAAACCACAGCTTATTAAAATATTTGTGCCGTTCCTTGAAATGGCCATTGAATTTGCCTCATAGATCATTCGTTGAACTCTCTCTTGCGTATGTTTATGTTTTAGCAGTATTATTTAAATTCATGCAGTTTCTTTTGGTAACACTTTCATATTCATTGAAGAAAATTGCAAATCTTATCCATAAGCTGGTAATATCACTTGAGATCCCATTTAAAAGTTACTATTACATTCCAATAAATGAAATTTTCTGAATAAGAAAATGGGGGAACTCCTTGTGTGAAAGAATCACATACTTTACTTTCATTCTATAGGAGGGACCATCAGTTAGTCATAGCTCATGGATGGATCACCCATCACGAAAATGCCAAAAAGTATGGGAATGTCTGTACTATTTCTAATTGTCTAGAATGGTTCTCCACCCTACATGAAGTTCCGACATTTCTCCCTTAATGAAGCCCATTTCAGGCAATGAGCTATCAACTTGAAGCTTCTTTTGGATGGATATGACTCCCTCTGGCCCAAGTTTATTCTTTCCATTTTCATTTTAGAAAATTCCAAAATAAGACTTCTTTTTTGAAAATAGATTTCTTTTTCTCCAAAAACTACCCTCTAAATTGAAGTAATGATTGATGCCATCAACAATCCATTATTAATTTTATGGGCAATTGTAAAATGCACAAAACTTACACTTTAACTTTTGTCTAAAACTCGCCTTTGTGTCAAAATAGGACCATAATTTTGTGACACAGGATGTATTATGTGAGAACTGCCAAGAACTAAATAATCCTACCAAAATCTCAAGTGTTGTAGAAAGTAGAGCTGTCTCAATATTTTCATTATCATTAGCAGGCCATAAATTTTCAGATTAGTTTAGCAAAGGCACTTTGTGGAAATTTTCACTTCAGCTGTTATAGCTTACAATTGATCCCTGGTCGACATTGCATGCTGTGTATATGTGCTCTTCTTTTTAGTGGTTGTGGTAGCACCTTTCAAGTTCTTTTCCAAAAATCAATGCCTGCTCTCTATCATGTCTGCTGTCTGCTGTCTGCTGTCTGCTCATGGGTATAAGTTTCACAGCTAACTCACTTCGTGATAGATTAACTATTCATATCCAATGAGATAGCCCCATGGTAGGTCAATTTTGGGTGATTACTGGATTGCTAGACTCATCAGAAGTGAAACTAATGCTTTCCTGTGTAGAATAGAATGGTTGGTTGGATTGGTCCTAGTCCTAGTGCATGTACTTGTACTAACAGTTGGATAATGTTTCTTGGATATAGAAACAGTAAAGGGAGAGCTGGACCTGCAAATCCATCCCCTCAGTCCAGGTCCAGCCTTCTCAAGTGGGTGTAATCTTATACTTCCTCAGCCCCCATTTTTAAATATAGTTTGATTTGACATAGAGTTCTAGATTAGAGTTGGAAAAGTAAAAGTTCTAGATCTGTTTATTTTATTACCTTCTAAGTAGTGCTTGAGAGTAAGTGAAGTGACGTTACTATTTTAAATAAAATGCTGTTTTGGGAAATTCCAATCTAGGAAGTGGTGCCTTATTTTGGGACATCCCAAAAGAAGATAGGAGGTTAACATTGAGGATGAAGTATATAAATTGAATCGAATGCATATGAATTAGATATCTCTTAAGATAATGAATTCTTAGCTCCGTGCCTGCTTGGATAAGTGTAGTTACATTTGAGATTCCTCGTCTCTACATCTCCTTTATGCCTCTGAGTTATTTCTTATGGTGTATTATGTCATTTGATTTTGGAAAGTAAGATTGTGTTTGTATGAGCTCCAATACCCCACTTGCTATAACGGTTGACAATTTGGGTAGAAGACAGTTTACCAAGTGTGCTGTATTTTCAGTTTACTTGCGGCACGTCCAGACAACATTGTTTCTACTCTTAATTTTTGTTGGTATCTTTTATCTTTATATACAGTGTTTGATGAGCATGTCCGGCGTGGAAAAACTGGAGGTGGTAATGCTCGGGAGATGGATTTTGAGAGTTTTCTTGACTTTGTTCTGGCTCTAGAGAACAAAGACACTACAGAAGGATTAACGTATTTGTTTCGTTGTCTTGATCTTCATGGAAGGGGATTCCTCACAACTGCTGATATTCATACGTTGTTCAGGTTAGGGTCACAAAGTCTTTGAGATTTGTTTATTTGTTTATTTGTTTATTTTTTATATTATATAATGTTTAAGCAAAAATTTAATGTGGAAGTAGAGAAGGGTAACATGAAGAGCTTTGAATGTTTCCTAATGCAATCTTCCAAACAAAAAAGCTTCTGCAATTCCTGCTTGTGGATCTTGTTCAAGATCCACATGTCTCAAGTCGCGAGATACATGCATATGCATGCTCACTTACCCAAAAATTTGTCATCAATATATTAAATTTGGTATAAATATGTAGTTGGTTATGATGAAACAGGGATGTCAATATTTTAACTTTGGTATAAATCTGTATTTGGTTATGATGAAACAGGGATGTCCACCAGAAATGGATCGAGGGTGGGAACTATGAACTGTGTATTGAGGATGTAAGGGATGAAATCTGGGATATGGTGAAACCAGCTGACCCCTTGACAATAACACTGGCTGATCTACTTGCCTGCAAACAGGGAGGGACAGTTGCCAGCATGCTTATAGATGTAAGAGGTTTTTGGGCGCACGACAACAGAGAAAACCTTCTCCAGGAAGAGGAAGAGCCAGAAGAGGAGCATTAGGCTCCAAAACAAACCATGTTACTTCCAAACTCTTAATCAAAATGTGTAGTCTCACTTCTGTTGTTCAATGAAAAATATCATGCTGGTAGGCATTTGTGGCTTTTCTAACTGGCAGAGACATGAAGTGTTTAGAATTACTGTATGCCTCAAAGTTATACTTAGATGGGGTCGAACTATAATAGATGATTGATTAGATCAAATTACAAAAAATCCTTCCTCCATCTTTCATAATTACAAGAATGAAAAAGCAAAAAACAAAAAAAGAAAAAATATTACAAGTTGTGTTGATAATTTTGCTTTCTATTTAAAAAATTGTATGATAATTAAACAATTGATAGTTTCATTTCTTCAAGCTAACCTCTTAGCACGGGATGCCTATTGTTTTGTACCAAATGGTCGTTCTTGTTTAGGTATTAAATGATCGTTCTATAGTTTAATGAGTGTTATTTTAATTAATTAACAAAG
The DNA here is from genome assembly GCA_014898725.1 of Jacaranda copaia. Lineage (NCBI taxonomy): Eukaryota > Viridiplantae > Streptophyta > Magnoliopsida > Lamiales > Bignoniaceae > Jacaranda > Jacaranda copaia. The sequence goes on from JACGDI010002022.1 coordinate 43,950, forward strand.
CTTTATTCTTTATATTTTTCTTTTGAGAGGTCGTACTATTATTATAAATTTATAATAAGTTTGGACTTTGAAAATGAACTCGTGCAATAGAATCAATATCATTTTTTTTTTTGTTTTTAATTCAAATTTTTAATAAATGCAAATTTGTGAAACTTTATTTGTTTTTTTTTAAACAAGCAAAAATCATTGTATAAATATGAGAACAGTCATTAAACCAGAAACTGTACTAGGAGTTAAATTATAAGAAGCAAATAAGTCAGAAGTATTTTTCACTAGAACATGAGCTAGACAATTGACAGACCGAGGCACATGGAAAAATTTGACAGATATCATAGAACTGGCTAAAGTTCTGCACTCTTCACTGAGTCCTCCTGCAATGGATAAATCGGGTCCCTTGAATTCAAAGAGTTGATGAGGTTACGATTGTCCCCTTCAAATATAACAAAATTCCATCTCTTCACCTTCGAAATACATAAAGCCAATAACCCAGCCTTTGCTTCAACTTCTAAGGGAGTGGGAAGACCATGGAAGGATCGTTTAGCCAACCATATACAGGTTCCAAAGCTATCTTGTGCAACCATTGCTATGCAATGTCGAGCATCAGAAGGAAACAAAGCTCCATCAAAGTTGATTTTAATACAATTCTGTGGAGGAGGAACCCATTGTGACAGTCCGATTGTAAAAACATGAGGCACATGAATGCTCCGAAATTCTGCCAGCAGATGCAGGAAGAGATTAAATCAGCAGCCTCCTTGCCATTTGAAGAATAGAGACATTGATTTCTATTTGTCCACATCAGAAGGCTAAATAATTCAAACTTATCTTGTTTTACAACTTGGAATGACCTAAAATCACAATTATGAAATAATAGTAAAGAAATTTAATGCAATTGACAACAAGATTTAACATGGTTCGGCGATGTGCCTAATCCACCCAACAATGAAAAGAATTTTATTGATGTGATGTGCTTAATCCACCCAATAATGAAAAGAATTTTATTGATTTCAAATCAAAGTACAAGTACAAACTTTGAATCCCATAAATCTCACAAGAACATCTAACACTCTTATTCTAAACTCCGTCTCAAAAAACTATCTCAAAAGCAATTAAAAACCCTCATGTATGTGTCTTTCTTAATGAATTCCAGAAGAAAACTGATTAAATATCCGTGAAAATCGAGTCTTAGGCCCATGGACTTGTGCCGTTCGTTGGGGCGTGCATGATTTGTGCCCTAGAGCAAGAATTCTTTTGCTATTGCAAATTTGGGCAGAAACTTTGCGCTAGGGCACAAAAAACTTGCATCCCGGCGTGAAGTTACTGTTCACCACACGCCTTTTTCGACTCCTTGCTCCGTTTCACTCTATTTTTCTTTCAATTTTCGTTAATTTAGCCCACATTTCAAGGCCAAATCAATAATTTTCCACCTTGACTTGAAATTCACCATCCTTCTTTGTCCCTACCCCTAAAGAAGGCTTGTCATTTGAGTTTGCAAACATTAACCAAATCCAAATAATGCTCGAATTTGATTCCTGAAACAATCGTAGTTAACATGTCTGCCAGATTATCCTTAGTCCTAACCTTGTCAAGCAAAATAACACCTTGAGACACCACATTCCGGACAAAGAGATACCTCACATCAATGTGCTTTGTTCTCTCATGAAAAGCTTGATTCTTTGACAAATGTATATCACTCTGACTATCACAAAATATTGAAGTAACCTCAAAGTCCATACCCATATCCTCAATCAGTCCCTTTAACCAAATGCCTTTCTTCACGCCTTCAGCCAAAGCTATGCATTTAGCTTTTGTTGTAGACAATGCAACTGATGACTGCAGAGTTGCCTTCTAGCTGACCATACAACTCGAAACACAAAACAAAAAACACATACCCCATCATGAATTTTCTGCTGTCCAAATCTCATGCAAAATTCGCATCCACATAGCTAATAATTCTAGCTATAAAATTTAATTGACCATATCTCAAACATCTGTTTGTAGAGCCTCTCAGGTATCTCATGATCCATTTCACAGCTTGCTAATGAGCCTTTCCTGGCTTGTGCATGTAGCTCCTCATACTACTAATTGCATGTGAAATATTTAGCCTAGTATACACCATGGTGTACATCAAGCTACTCACTGCACTAGCATATGACACATTAGACATATGCTCTACCTTCTCCTCAATACTCGGTGAATCATCTGATGAGAGCTTGAAATGAGCTGCAAGTGGCGTACTTACTAGCTTGGACTTATCTATCCCAAAACGTTCTAGTACTTTCTCAATGTAATGTTGTTAAGACAAGTATAACATTCCAACGTGTTTGTCCTGGATGATCTTTATGCCTAATATCTTATTTGCGCTGCCCAAATCCTTCATCTCAAATTCTTTACTTAACTGAGCTTTTAAAATATTGATCTCATATATGTTTCTAGAGGCTATTAACATATCATCAACATACAACAGCAAATATACTATGAGGTTATCACTATATTTTTTATAATATACACAACAATCAAAATTGGTTCTAGTGTATCCTATCTTAGTAATAAATGTATCAAATCTTTTATACTACTATCTAAGAGACTCTTTCAAGCCATATAAAGATTTCTTCAAAAGACATGCTTGATTTTATTTCCCGAAAATAATGAATCCTTTTAGTTGACTCATATAGATTTGTTCCTCCAACTCACCATGCAGAAATGCTATTTTCACATCCATATACTTATTAATCTCTATATCAAATAGAGCAACCATGGCAAGTAAAACACGAATGAAAGTATGTTTTACAACTGGAGAGAATACCTCATGGAAGGCAACTCCCTCTCTCTGAGTAAAACCCTTAGTAACTAAATGTATCTTATATTTAGTATCCTCAACCCCGAGAATCCCTTTCTTCTTCTTGTAGATCCATTTACAACGTACAATCTTCTGTCCTTTAGGTACATCAACCAGCTCTCATGTGCTATTCTTGTGTAGAGATTCCATCTCTCCACTCATAGTTGCAACCCATTTATCAGAATCTAGCCTAAAAATTACCTCTTTGTATGAGAGTGGATCATCTTATACAAACTCCTCGGTCGAACTCAATGCATAAGCTACTAGTTCTGAATATGCAAACCGCTATGGTGGTTTGATCTGCCTTTTCTCCTTATTATGAGTCAAACAATAATTTTGTAGTGAATTATTTTTCTGCTATTGGTTATGTGATAATGCGCTCTCACCAGTTTCATCTACCACTTTCTATTTTCCATTTGAAATTTGTGGCGTGTCAAGTTCAAACTCCATCTTCTCTTTAACTCCCAATTGATTGATTTTGGGCTGCTCCACCTTTTTCATCATTGTAGACTTATCAAAAGTCATATCCCAATTGATAATCATCCTGGATCCTTTGTCATTATTATACCACAAACGGTAACCTTTTACTTCATCTGCATTGCCTAGGAATATGCACTTTCTAGCCATTGACTTAGGCTTTCCATCATGAACATGAGCATAGGCTGGGCACCCAAACATTCTTAGATTTGAGTAATTAGCAGGAGACCAAGACCAAACTTCCATTGGTATCTTGCAACTCAAAGCAGTTGATGGTGACCTATTCACCAAGTAATAAGTAGTATTGATTGCTTCTGCCCAAAAATCCTTAGACAATCCAACATTAATGAACATACATCTAGCTCTTTCCAAGATAGTCTTGTTTATTCATTTTGCAACTCCTATATATTGGTGTGTGTATACAACTGTGCGATGCCTCACAATTAATTCCTTATCACAAAATTCCTAAAATTCCTTGTTGCAGAACTCCAATCCATTATTAGTTAAGGTGCCCTTGGTTTTATGAATCGCAGTGTTGAATTTCATCACGTGTTGCTTGCTAAGCACATACTGCTAGTAGAAATCCAGCTCTCCAATCTTCTCTCCACTAAGCAAGCCATATTTGCTCAATTCTGATATCTCCTTTTCACTCATATGCCCAAGCCGCATATGCTATAGTCTCGTAGAATCATTGATTGATGAAGAAATCGCTGCACTACCAAAAACTGTGCTGCCTTATAAGATGTAAAAACCATTCCTTTTGTCTCCCTTCATGATAATTAGTGCACCTTTAGAAACCAACAGAACTCCATCTCGAGCTCTATACTTACAACTATTCTTGTCTACTGTACCCAGTGAAACCAAAATTTTCTTCAAATATAGAACATGACACACATCTGTTAGGGACCTTACTATGCCATTGTGCATTTTGATACTCACTGAGCTAATTCTTACAACCCTGCATGAAGTATCATTTTCCATAAGCACTTTACCACCATTGTATTTTTTTATCAATGGTAAACTAATCTTCATGTGGGCACATGTGGTAGAAATAGCAATTATCCAAAATCCACTCAGAGCTTAGTAAGCTTTCGATAACATTGAGAACAAGCCCACTATCAGACTCATCTTTAACAATCACTGTGACATCATCCTATTTTTTATAAGAAGTTTCACTTGTATCTTTCGCCTTTCTTCATTTTAGATAATTTCATTTTCAGTGTCCTTTTCCATTGCACCTAAAATACTAGTCTCCACTTTTAGGCTTGGTTTGGGACTTTGATTGGCCTCTACTCTTTCCTCTTTCTCTCAGTATCCCCTTCACCACCAATTCTTTCCCATTTTCACCATCGTTACTATCCAAAATTCTATGGAGGAGGAACCTATTGTGACTGTCTGATTGTAGATACATGAGGTACAAAAATGCTCCAAAATTCTGCCAGGAGATGCAGAAAGAGATTAAATCAGTAGCTTTCTTGCCATTTGAAGAATAGAGACATTGATTTCTATTTTTCCATATCACCCAGCAAAGAAGGCTAAATAATTCAAACTTATCTTGTGTTATAACTTGGAACGATCTAGAATCACAACTATAAAATAATAGTAAAAAAATTTAATACAATTGACAACAAGATTTAATGTGGTTTGGCGATGTGCCTAATCTACCCGATAAATAAAAGAATTTTATTGACCTCAAATCAAAGTACAAGTAAAAGCTTTGAATCTCACAAATCTCATGAGAACACCCAACACCCTTGTTCTAAACTCCATCTTGAAAAACTATCTCAAAAGTAGTTAGAAACCTTTGTGTATGTGTCTCTCATAATGAATTCCAGTAGAAAATTGATTAAATACCTGCAAAAATTGAGTCTTAGGCCCATAGGCTTGTGTTGCACATTGGGGCATGCATAACTTGTGCCTTGGCACAAGAATTCTGTTGTTGCTGCAAATTTGGGCAAAAATTCACACTGTGGCGCAAAAACCTTGCACCTCAGTGTAAAGTTACTATTCACCCAAAATTACTATTTATCACACGCCTTTTTCAACCCCTTGCTCCTTTTCACTCCATTTTTCTTCAGATTTTTGTTAATTTAGCTCAAATTTCAAGGCAAAATCAACATCTTGTCCAATGACCTTGTAGATTGTAGAAACCCACTCCAGAGAATTTTTGCCCTGATAAGGCTAAATAAATTGTTGTAATTGAGATTAGAGCTAGATTCTTTTCATAAGCATGTGATCTTGTAAAATATGTAATACAGGTTCCTTGGTTGAGGTACATTCTACACAGGTAAGATTAGAAATGATATTGCATTTGCATATGCTCGAATGTGGTGGGAAATATTCCAGCATAATCTCCAAATAAAAATTTGATCTTATATGGGATTTGCATAGATCAAATAGAATGCCAATAAGGCCATGAGCTCCGATCATCATGAGTGGAGAAAGTAGATGATGGCAGTTGCGAATCAAAAATTTACCTTGCTTTGAGTAGTGCCAAATTAGCTTATCTGGTGAAAGAGAGTGGCTGAAGGGAGTGGAAAAAGTGTGTTTTGCATCAACTAGCTAGAATGGTGATCAAACTTGTTCCACATTCTAGCCTTCACTTCTATCTGGATGAATCAGATCGCATACTTTCATATGTTCCATGTTTTGTGGTGAAAGAGTGATAACTTTAAAGTGACCATCTAATTGTAGCCAATTATCCTTCCAGATGTACACCTACATCTATTGCTAATACACCTTCATTAGGATGTCTCGAGCTTGCAAAATGTGTCTTCAACTTGCCAAAGACCAACAACCTTGTTTTGCCTCCAAGAACTCACAATTTGGAAAGTAACAAGATTTCAATAGTTGGCTGGGTAGGGATTTAGGATGATTAATTGTTCTCTAGCCATGTTTTGCTAGGAGTGCTAAATTGAAATGCTGAAAATTCTTAAATCTAAGACCTCCTTTCTTCTTTGATTGTGTAATAGTCTACTAGTTGAGCCAAAAAACTCCACCATAAGTTGAATTATCCCACCAAAATCGTTTAATCATGAGTTCAATATCTTCCAAAAGTGATTTTGGAAGGAGAAAACAACTCATGGTATAAGTAGAGTAAAATTCATTTCCATCCCTGAAGTTTCAACTCAATTGCAAAATCATCTCTATCCTTTTAACCAACTTCAATTTCATCATTCTGACCATCCTCGAGTAACATATCTAGCCAATTTAAAAGGCATTTTAGTAATTACCCATTTAATAATTAAACAAATAATAAGCCAAAACAAAATTTGAACTATTCATTTTTTTGGAATAATCTAAACCATAAACTAAAACCCAAAGTCAACATTTATTATTTGTTTTTAGTTTTTTTTTAATTTAGTTGAATTTATTTTATTGTGCTTTAATTCTATTGAACTTGCAGGATGTAAGCCCTCAAGCTTCAACTATAAACAATAGCATAAGTTCTCAAAATTATAAATGCAATTAAAAATAACAATATAAAAATAAAAATATCACAAAAAATGGTCAAGTAATTTGTAAATTAAATATTACTTCGAAAAATGATCAAATAAAATTAAATTTAAAACTTTAAAATTTAATATTTAAAATCTTGAAACATATAAAGACATCTCATATACATGATGTTATGAACAATAAATTTCAAGATTATTCAACAAGAAGTTAAAAAAAAAAATCACAACTTCCAAAGAAAATATTCCATGAATATTATTATATAATTTATTAAAAAGAAGAAAAATATTATGTAACCAAAAATTAACAGATAGTTACATTAAAAAATAAAAATATATGAGAATAATCTAGAATACAAGATTGATAGCATAAAAGTCGTTAGAAAAAGATTATGGGCACATCAAAGAAGCTTATCATGGAATGTACCATATCCAGCAAAGTACGATTGCTCCTCTTGGCTACTCCATTGAGTTGGGGTGTGCCAAGTGGAGTCCATTGAGAGAGAATCCCATTCTCCTTTAGATAATCCAAAAATATGGTACTTAAGTATTTTTCCTCTCGATCCAATCAAAGGATTTTAATACTAAGTCTCTTTTGCTTTTCTAACTCATTTCTATACTCTTTGAACTTTTCAAAGGCCTCGGACTTGTATTTCACAAGATACATCTATCCAAATCGACTATTACCATCAGTGAAGGCAATGAAGGAAGTCTCCTCTCAACTAGCTTTTAGAGATCTACAAACATCCATATGAATCAAATCCAAAGAATTTGTGGAGTGCTCTATTTGTTCTACAAAAGGAGCTTTGGTTATTTTCCCTTCAAACAAGATTTACAAGTAGGAAGGTTCTCAATGCCACTAACATTTAGTGCTTTTAGAGTTTCTAACTTGTTCATCCTAATTTTTGGAGATATGACCAAGTTTGTATGCCATGTCATGGCATTATCTTGAATATCTAATTTCTTACTTAGTTGAAAGTGCATTGGGATAGTTAAGAATTCAATATATACAATCCTTTGTTAAGTGTACCATGAGCAATTAAAGAACCTATTCTTTAATACCTTCAATCTCTTATTTGATATAAAAGGATCAAATCCTTTGCTATCCAAAATAGGAATTAAAATAATATTTTCAACAATATATAGTACTATATGACAAAGATCCAATACAAGTATGGAGTTTCATAAGCCTAACTTATCATATGCCTTCAGCTTTGGACATAACTCTTACTCCTTAGCTAAGACAGTAGATCATATCCACATCACTTAGTTCTATTCTTCTTTCTATTTTTTTGTAACAACTTATAAAGAAAAAAACTACATGCGATATCATATATCTATGAGGAAGAATTCATCTTAAATGCACCTCAATAAAGTACATGCCCTTCTTAAGGTTTGCAAAGTATTCCTTTCAATAGCACTTCCAATGGTCTACCTAGCCAAAATAGAAACTAATAATATCAACTATATCTTCTATGATCTTCTTGACTCATTCGGATGCCTTTGATAGTTGTTTTCCAATCGAGAAAGAATATTTCTTCCTTTTACTTTCCTTTTTAGCACCCCTAGGGCCCATAGACTTGGAGGAGAAAATAAGTGTCAAAGGATTGGCCTTGTCATGGTAGTCTCCGTCTTGATCAACACTTTGATTAATAAAACTCAGTGAGGATGTGAGGATCAAATCCTCATGGACATCATTATTCATGACTATGTCCAAGTTGAAAAACTTCTCTAAGCCTAATCATCTTTAGACTGTAGTCAATGACGCATGACTTCATATCCATCCTAGTTTGAAAATCTCCTTTGATAACATGAACTTTTCATACCTTGTTTGCTTTATAACTTTTTTTAAACTTTAACCAAGGTACAAGTCATGTGTCTTTGAGACTTTTAAAGTTTGTAGATGTCATCATGAGACTAAGGGATAGGACAATCCTAAGCCCAATTCATAAACTTTTCATGTTTCTCTAAATCTACATTAATCCCAAAGGGATTAGGAGTTCCATGATATAGGACCTATGTTCATTTCTAGGAAGTTAGAAAATTTTTTGAGGTTAAGTTAATCGTGGAAGTTTGGCCTGGTTGGTTTATTAGTTTCCAAAATAACTTTGAGTGGAATTTTAACCGTTCTTGAGATTTTACAAATCCTCAAAGGCAAAAAAGAGAATATGAGCATGTGATTGAATTTGATATTAAAACATGTTCATAGTCTTTCAAGCATGTTTTTCTCTCACTATTTTATCAAATTCTTCACCCCCAAAAGAATTTAGGAAATCAAATTTTTTAGTGAGAATCAAGACCCTAATAACTTGCCAATGGACTCCCATGATCAAGTGCCATCCACGAGCAATCGAAGGGTAAGTAACTTTTGCTAATTGCATCTTATGCAACTCTTGATATATTTTGCCTCATTTTTCATATAGACCCATACAACCGTGCACCATCTATATACTACTAAGCGTTAAGTCAAACCCACCAATCAAATTTTATCTCAAGATGGCCTCACGACATCCCCCATGACCGAGTGCCAATGCGTGAGGGTTCCCAAGTCAAAGGTGCATCTTATGCTAAATGTGTGCTCACAGCTTTCCTCATAACTGTGACCCCCATGATCAAGTATCATCACACAAAATCGGTAGCATCATCATGGCATACACTATTGGTGAAAGGTTTGGATTAATTAAAACTCTTTTAATTTGTATCAATTTTGACTTAATATTTGAAAATACTTAGACATTCTAAGTGGAGGATTTTTACTTGCAAAGATCTCATCATTTTTTATCTTCTTATTTAGGTTCTCTACATCTTAATCATGTATCTCATACATCAATAGGATACAGAAAGCGTAAATAAGTAAATAGCCTAGCATGCTCCTAAGGTGGGATGGCCATGAGCCTAACTAAGTGATCCACTTAGAGTCATAGGTGCACCACTTTGGTTGATTTTAAGTGAATTGAATTAAACTAAATTGTTACATAAGTGTATCCCATGCATTCATGGGTCTTCAAATGGCCTCCATACCTCAATTGGACTTCTTGCTCCATGCAACATGTACATGAAATGAAAATCCTCATACCTAGTGGTTCTACTCTCATAACTTTTACAATATATAACAAGAGGCATGTTAGTCCTATTTAATACAACCCATTTCAATAATTCTGAAACAAATAAAATTAATTTTAAAGTCTCATGATCATCCCCATTTATTCAACAATTAAATGAATGATAAATAAATCTAGAATTAACAATTAATTCCAACAATTAAATGCTTATCTCATAAACAAATAATTTGAACCAAGCATAACATTTATGCCACAATTTGGAGATCAACTTTAACCAATTTTCAAAAGCATTCAAAAATGTCAAACATAATTTTGAGACCTTGCAGAACATTTGTGCTCCTAATGTGTGTAGTGCAAAAACTTATTGAACATTAAAGGAGTTGAGAAAACAACTCAAAACTCACTAAATATCCTTAAAACTAGACTGCCTGGTAGCTCTTGGTGCATGGCTGGGTAGCTTGTGCGCATGGTGTGTGCACGCTACGCGGCCAGCACTTAGGTTGTGCCGGCAGCCTTGCCTTTTGGGGTTCAAGGCTTGTCAAGTGTATTCTCCACTCAACTTTCATGCACCAACAATTTTAGCACATGTTCTCAACATTAATACACATTTTGGATTGATTTCCAAATACAAAACAGCTTTTAAGACTGGAAATACAAGTGCTAAAACATGCTTCCAAAAATTAGGAAAAGTAAGAATCAAATTCTTCAAATATTCTCCAATAAAATTTCAATCACATTGGATCCAAAAATGATCAAAACTCTTTTAGCCATTAATTAACATGCTATATCAATATATAACATCAATTAATGCCAAATCAACATTCAACATTAATCACTATGAATTAAAACATACTAACTATATGAATTAATTTTTAAAACACATAATAGCATGCTTTTAATTCATCAGTCAAAGAGCCACACGCAAATCAACCAAATTGTCCAATCCATCAATTGAATAAAAAATATGGTGATGTAGATTAATCCATCACATGAATCAATGAAGCTAATAAAATCCAAATATAAGCATGATTTTGGCTCAATACCACTTGAAGGTCAGTAAGGCACTAAGATCTAATATCAAAACTTTGAAACATGAAAGTGACTAGTGCCTACAAGCTAAACAATGATCTAATCTTGCCTAGGATTTAGATTTAGATAGAGGATTACCTAGATGAGCAAATCTAATGAGTAACAAGTGAACACTAAAAGAATTAAGTCAAAGGATAATTAATTAAATTAAAGAGTTTAATTTGATTAATTGGGAAGAATGAATTTTGGAGGAAAAATTCAAATAAGATTTGAATTAGCATCTTAATTAATTTAGAATTTTATTGCAAATGTAATTAAAATGCACATGAGATTTAACAAGATTTGAATTTAATTTGCCTCCTTGGCAACCCCACTTGGTTGCCCCCCTCACGCATTGTGTGATGCCAACTTGGCATCACACATTTTCAGCATCAATATATAGATATCAAGATAGATGGTTGGTCACAATGCAAAATTGGTGTGAAGAATTAGATTCTTCCCTCTCTCTCTCCAAAACCTCTTGCATGCAAACATTCATGTGTTGAAAGCTTTGCTCTCTTCTTCTTCTTTCCTACCTAAAATTGGCCTCCACCATTGTTGAATCTTAGGTATTATTCCATCATATAGACCAGAGGGTTAGAAAGATCTCATTGGTTTGTAGATCATTACAATACAAGCAAGGCATTTGACTTGTTGGTTTATGAAGATTGACCTGCATGGAGTCTGGTTTGGCGAATTTCTCCAAGGCATTCCAGATGACCTTTTGATCTAAACTTTTAACTAAAAATTCATCAAATCATTGTGAAGCACCATATATTTTTTTGTAATTTTCATAGGATATTTGATAGGGTGATTGTTGCACTATTCCAGCTGCATCAGTTGTAGGCAGTTTCTAAACTAGTGAAGAGTTCACTTGCCACTCCTTGGATTTTGCTTTTCAAGGTAATGCTCTCACCAAATACGAATTCATAGCATGATTAGATCATTGTTATGCTGTAAGCATGATTTAATTTCATGTTTTGAAGTTTTGATAATTAGATCCTAGTGCCTTACTTGCTTTCAGAAAGTGGCTCATAATGCTTAGAGTATATGCTACATCCAGTCTCGTACATTGAACGGCATACATTATTCTCCCTATGGTGGATGCATAAGGTATGTGGGAATTTTTCTCTCTCTCATCTTTAATCTTAGGGGTCATAGACTTAGAGAGACGAAGGCTACATCCTATGTGAAGGAATCCCTTCTTGTATTCTTTCATACTAAAACCTCTTTATCAATGTATGGTGTTTGAGAAATGCCCAACATCCTATTTGATCTATCTCTATAGTTCCTTCGTATTCCTAATATAAAGGATGCTTTGTTAGAATAGTGCCCCGCAAGCTAATTAGATTGTCATGTAAACTATTTCACTTGTGATACAATTTGATTGAATGATATTCATTAAATAGCCATTTTCATCTTATACTTATATTTACCTCACTGGCATTTTGTAGAAGCCCTTAGATCATCTAAGATAATAGGACTTGGTCACGCAATAGGTTGTAATCATGAAACAAGTTTTAAATAGTCGTGATCTTAAATTTTCTAAGTTAATAGATCTTATAAGACAAGGCATCCAAGATCCAAATAGACTTTCACTAACAATGTATATATCTATGGGTTGGATATTGCTCTATTTCATGAGCAAAGCTATATGAGATATGGGTGTATGTTAGTGGGTGCCTGTTAGAGAGCAAGGTATTGAAGACCCACCGGGAGAATCCACTAGACAACTGAAGTGGCAAATCGGTAGTGGCAAGTTCTTTAGCTTATGCTAGTGGATATAATTATTCCTTTGACATGAGAATCCATGATACCATTGTGTTTAGGTCTTCATGCTTTGACTCTTCCCTGGCCATGTAGTAGGTTTCTTAGGTGGAGATTGGGCATGAGCTACTTGAAAGAGGTGTAATGCTAAGAATCCAATATAAAACATTTAAAAATTGAAATCTAACTTAGATTACACCAATCCAAGGATATATATCATGCATATATAATAGATTAAGGTAAGATTGTTATCTTTCAAGCAAAATCCAACCAAAAACTCAAAGTAGAGCTTCATTTCCCGACGGTAAACTGCTTTTGGCGCAGTAGAGTGTGATCAACTTTTGATTGGACAAATCACCTTAGATTCAATTCAAATATGGACCAAAATTTTGCCAAATAAATGGAGAACTTTTAGTAAAAATTTTAGCACCAAAATTCTGTAGAAAGACCTCAAACAGAATCTAAAAACACACTGCTCAAAGAGAGGATCACCAAAGCAAGCAATCTGAAATCCGTCTTGCTTCTAATGTCAAAGTCCACACACCAATTGACAATCATTTTATCCTCAATTTAGCTGGAAAAAGCAAGGACAAAGAGAGCTAGTACAAGGCTGAAAATGGTAAGGGAGGTGAAGAAGAGAGTGAAGCCTCAACTCATGAGAGAATCACCTTTGGAAGGAATTTGTTTTAGTGCTAGATGCCCCCTCCTCTATATCTATATATAGAGTGAAGATGGTGTGATGCCAAGGTGGCATCTCACCCTCCTCAAGGTGGGGGTGCCACCTAAGCATGCCAACTTGCAAGCATTTTGCAAGTTGCATGTTAATTTGTGTTGAATTTGAATTTAATTTGGAATCTACATTTCATCTCATGAAATGTCTTCCTAATTAAATTCTAATTCACCACCAAATGAAAATTTCATTCGAAGACTCCCTCCAAAATCCATTTTTCATTTTAATTAAATTAAACACTTTAATTTAATAAAACTTTAACTTAACCTTTAAGTCAACTAGTTTAACTCTTTAAGCTAGATCATGTTAACTTAACACCTTAAGTTAACTTGACTAATTAATAGTCATAAGGCACCAAATTAAATTAACACTTAATTTAATTAGTCTTAATTTAACTTCTTAAATTAATTAGATTAGTTTAAAAATTAAATTGATCAAATAGAGATGACTAAAAATTACGTCAATTGATTCCCTCAATTTTCGGCCACCATGAATTCTTCTGAAACTTAGAAGATTCACCTCAATATTTAGGATTGCCAATTAGCTTTGGTGTGTGACCTATTAGGTTCTACCGCTCATTGGACATGGGCTCACAACTTTTGTAACTTCAGAATATCCTATATTCATGTCAGTTTAAACTCTTTTAAACTGATCAATTCAATTTAATTAATCTCTATTAATTGAAGAGTATTCAATCTCCATGATCGATGTCCAACCTCAAGCCCATGAAGCCCAACAATTGGCCAAATGATTCTTTTGGTGAACTACATGTACCATGCAAATACAGTCCTTTTGTCTCCTATCTCCATGAAGGAGGCCTAGGAAAAGATATCTGTTAGCACTCTAATAGTCTCGATACTATGCATTTATTCTTAATGTTTGATTTTGGTTTTTGGCCTTATCTTTGGAAAATCCCTTTTCAAAATTATCATACTGCCTTGGCTAAACAATCCTTGGAATCTATCATTATAGAGCACCTAGGAGATGCACTCATCCTTCACAAAGACTAGGAGTCAGATCTCATCTTGAATCTCATAAACCTCTATGTCTAATTAGCTTATGCCCAATCACCACGAGAATGCCTGCTAGGTGGCCAAAATAGAGTTAAAGCAAGAGGACCTAAACCTAAGATTACAATGGATCCTCATGTCAAAAGACTAATTATATGCACTAGCGTTTACTGGAGAACTAGCCACTATGGCTATCTAGTGGATTCTTCGGGTAGGTCTCTAGTGCCTTGTTCTCTAACAAGTATCTACTAACATGCGCCTATATCTCATTTGGTTTGCTCATGGAACGAAGCAACATCCAACTCTTGGATTATCCATAGTTAGTGCAAGTTTATCCGAATCTTAGATGCCCTATCTCATAAGATTTTATGACTTGGGATATTTAAGAGCAAAACCGTATAAGACTTATTCCATAATCACCACCCAGTGTGTGACCAAGTCCCATAATCTTGTACGATCTAGGGGCTTTAACCATATGCCAGTGAAGTAATATAAACATATGATGAAGATGTTCATTTATGAGAATATGATTCAATCAAGATTATATCACAAGTGAAATAGTTTTTCACACCAATCTTATTGGGTTGTGGGGGCACTATTCCAATACTACTTAGAATTGAAGGTTTGTGAGATCTAAGACAATACCCAACTCCTCGTCGTAGCGAAGAGCGAGTACATCTCCTATGTATTCTATAATGATCGTTTCTAATAAGTTCTTGCGCAAGGCAGTATGGCAATTTGGAAAACAAGCTTTCCAAAGATGAGGCCATAAATTAAAATTAAACATTAGTAATAGAAATATAGTATCGAAGCTATTAGGGAGCCAACAAATATATTGCTCTAAGCATTTTTTGAGAGATAAGATGCGTAGAACTAGAATGGTTCTCCAAAAGCATTCATTTTGGCTAATTAGTTGGGCTCCATGGACTTTAGATTGGATATCTACCATGAAGATTAAGTACTCTTCAATTAATGGAGATTAATTAAATCAAGTCAATTAGTTTAAAGGAGTTTAAACTAATATGAATATTTGATATTCTAATGTCACAAAGAGTTGTGAGTCCATGTCCAATGAATGGTAGAACCTAATAGGTCATATACGAAACCTAATTGTATATCCTAGGCAATGAAAGAGAATTTTCTAAGGAGTTAGAAATGTTCCTACTCAATTTGGAGGTTGACCAACTAACGCAAATTGTGGTCATCTTGGCTTGATCAATTTAATTGTTAATTTGGCCTAATTAATTTAATGAGTAAAATTAAGAACAATTAATTAAAAAGTTAATTATTTGGTGCCATATAACTATCAACCGGCAATTAACAAACACTAGCTTAAGAAGTTAAGCTAATTGACTTGAAGAATTAAGTCAAGGTAATTAATTAAATTAAAGGATTTTAATTTAATTAAAATGGAGGATTAATTTGGAGGGAAAATTTAAATGAAGAGTTCATATGGTGTGGCATTAGAATTTATTTGGATGACATTTCATGAGATGAAATGAAGATTCCAAATGAAATTCAAATGTACATAAAATTCAAATTCACATGACAATTGGCATGCGAGTTTGCACCACCCCTTGAGGAAGGTGTGATGTCACCATGGAATCACATCATCCTCCCCCTATATATAGATGTAGAGAGAGGCGGCCAACATACTTGCTTGCATTACATTCTATGTGAATTAGATCTAATAATTAGATTCTCTTATTTTCCCTCCAATTCACAGGTATTACCTCATGAGTTGAAGCTTCACTTTCCCTCTTCTCCTACCTCAAAAACAAGCTTTTATCTTTGCATTTCTCCTCTTTATTCTCCAGCTAATATTGAGGAGAATTGGATAGAGCATTGGCGTGTGGATCTTAACATTAGAGGTAAGATAGTTGAATTGCTAGCCTTTTGGAGATCCAGTTTTTGGCAACAAATTAGAGGTAGTTTTGGGAGGACCTTTAAAAGTTTTGACTGAGCTATTTTTTTCACTGTAGATCCATCAAGGTGTTGAGAAGTTCCAATTAAATTTTCAGCTCAAACAAATGAAAGAGAAGTAATGCTAAAGATCCAATTTAAAATATTTAAAAACTGAAATCTAACTTAGATTGCACCAATACAAGGATTTAAATCATGCTTAGATATAATGGATTAAGGTCAGATTATTACCTCTCAAGCAAAATCCAACCAAAACTTGAAGTTGTACTTCCTTTCCCGAAAACAGACTATTTCTGGCGCAGCAAGGTGTGATTAACTTTTGATCTAGAAAATCACCTCAGATTCAAGCCAAATATGCACCAAAATTTCTCCAACTCAATGGAGAATGTCCAGTAGAAAATTCAGCGCCAAAATCCTTTGGAAAGACCTTGAACAGAATCCAAAAAGTCTCTGCTAGAACAGAGGATCACCAAAGCAAGCAATCCGAAATTCATCTTACCTCTAATGCCAAAGTCCACATGCCGATGGATAATCCTTTTCACCTTAATTCAGCTGGAAAAACTAAGAAGAAAGAGAGCTTGGTCGGAGGCCAAAAATAATGAGGGAGGTGAAGAAGAGAGTGAAGCCTCAACACATGAGAGAATCACTTTTGGAGGGAAATTTTGAATCTATCTTTTAGATGCACAAAATGTGTGGATTAATCTTAGTTTGGCCTCCCCCTCTCTATATGTACATATAGAAAGAGGATGGTGTGATGCCAAGGTGGCATCACACCTTCCTCAAGGTGGGAGCGCTACCTAAGCATGCCAACTTGCAAGCATCTTGCAAGTTGCATGTTAATTTGTCTAAATTTGAATTTTATTTGTAATCTACATTTTATCTCATGAAATGTCCACTAAATAAATTCCAATTCCACTCCAAATGAACATTTCATTTGAATTCTCCCTCCAAAATCAATTCTTCATTTTAATTGAATTAAACACTTTAATTTAATTAAACTTTAACTTAACCTTTAAGTCAACTAACTTAACTCTTTAAGTTAGTTTTGTTAACTTAACACTTAAAGTTAACTTGACCAATGGATAGTTTGAAAGTAAGATAGGCACTATGATCTATAATCCAAACTTCAAAACATAAAGCAACTAGTGCCTACAAGCAAAACAAGGATCAAATCATGCCTTGGATTCAGATTTAGATAGATGAATACCTTGATAAGCAAATTCAAGAAGAAACTAGTGAACACTTCACCAGTTCTAGAATCTGCCTGCTAGCAGCACAACGAAAGGATTGCGACGATCTCCCTACCAAATCGCCTCCAAAAATTTTGAAAAAATTACTGGAGATATACAACACCTTGGAGAGTTTACAATGAAAAATTTAGATTAATTAGCCATCTGGATCATCTTGAAGAAAATAACAAAGTCGGACCTTGCGTAGGAAACTCTCTTAAAATAGAGCAAGGCACACGTCTTGCCTCTATTGAAATAGTCCACACACTAATGAGACTTACTAATTATATAGTTCTTAAGCTGGAATAGAACCATAGAATTGATGGTGGAGGCTTAATTTGGGGTATGAAGATGAAGAAAGAAGCTTAGCCTTCAACATATGAAATGCTAGCTTGCAAATATTTTTGGAGGGAAGATGAAGAATCTAATTCTTCACACCATTTGTCTTATGCATGACTTCCTCTCTCTATATCTATATATAGAGGCTGAAAATGTGTGATGCCAAGTTAGCATCACACAATGTCATATGCACGACCTCCTCTCTCTATATCTATATATAGAGGCTAAAAATGTGTGATGCCAACTTGGCATCACACAATGCATGAAGGGGGATAGCCAAGTAGGGTTGCTTAGGTGGCAAAATTTGAATTTCATTTGCATCTTAATTACATTTGTAATCTTATTTCAAATTAATTAAGATGACATCTCAAATCTCATTTGAGTTTTCCCTCCAAAATTCATTCTTTCTTAACTAATCAAAATAAACTTTTTAATTTAATTAATTATCCTTTGACTTAACTCTTTAAGTTAACTTGACCAATTGATGGTCATGTTGGTGCTAAATAATAAACTCTTTAATTATTGGTCTAATTTAACTCTTAAATTAGTTGATTAATTTAACACTTAAATCAATCAAGCCAAAATTGACCCTCAAAGTTGGCCCCAAAAATATGTCTATTAGGAGACACCATTTTCTAACACCTTAAAAAATTCTCTCCATTAATTAGGAAGCTAATTGAATTTTGTGCGTGACCTAATAGGTTCTACCATTCATTGGATATGGGCTCATAACTCCTTGTAACTTTTGAATATCTTATGTTTATTCTAGTTTAAAACTCCTTTTAAACTAGTTAACTCAATTCAATTAATCTTATTAATTGAAGAGTACCCAATCCCATGGTTGATGTCCAACCTTAAGCCCATGGAGCCCAACTAATTCGCTGAAATGAATATTCTAGAGAACTATTATCACTCTATCGTGCCATGTAAATACAGTCTTTTCAACTCCTATCTTCCAAAAGAGTCCTAGGGCAAGATATTTGTCAGCTCCCTAATAGCCTTGATACTATGTCTCTATTCTTAACGTTCGATCCTTGTTGTGTGACCTTACCTTTGGAAAACTTCTTTTTCAAATTTTCACACCTCCTTATGCAAGGATTTCTTGGAATTTATCATTATAGAACACATAGGAGATGTACTCGCCCTTTACAACAGCGAGGAGTCGGATTCCATCTTAGATCTCATAAACCTCCATGCCAAGTAGCTCATACTTAATCTCAACCTAAAAGACCCATTACATGGTCAAGGATGACTCAAAGTATGAGGGTTGGACACAAGATTACCATGGATCCTTAAGTTAGAGGACTAATAATATGCACTAGCATAAGCAAGAGAACTAGCTACTATCAACTTGCCACTTTGGCTATCTAATGGATTCTCGGTGGGTCTTTAGTGTCTTATTCTTTAACAAGCACACACTAACACGCAACCTTATCTCATATAGTTGCTCATGGAACGGAGAAATCTCCAAACCTTAGATTTATGTATTATTAGTGCAAGTCTATTCGGAACTTAGATATTCTGTCTCGTAAGATCCTATGACTTGAAAGATTTAAGATCACGATCGTGTGAGACTTATTCCATGATCACCAAATCAAGTCCTGTAGTCAGAGGTGATCTAAGGGCTTCATCCAAATGCTAGTGAAGTGAAACAAAGCATAAGATGAAGATAGCCATATAAAGAATATCATTCAATCAAGATTGTACCACGAGTGAAATAGTTTACATGACAAATCTCATTGGCTTGTAGGGCATTATTCCAACATAGTCATGTGGTACCAAATGAAATTAACACTTAGTTTAATTGGTCTTAATTAACTCCATAAATGAATTAGATCAATTTAACAATTAAATTGATCAAGCTAAGAGGACTAAAAATTATGTCAATCAATTCCTTCAATTTTCAGCCACTTTGGAATTCTTCTAACACTTAGAAAACTTCCCTCAAAATTTAGGATTTCTGGTTGGCTTTAGTGTGTGACCCATAGGTTCTACCGCTTATTGGATAAGGGCTCACAATTATTATAACTTTGAAATATCATATATTCACGTTAGTTTAAACTCCTTTAAACTAACCGACTTAATTCAATTAATCTTTTTTAATTGAAGGCTACCCAATCTCCAAGGTCAATGTCCAACGTCAAGCCTATGGAGCCCAACAATTGGTCAAATGATGCTTTTGGTGAATCATTCTTGCTCTATGCACACCATGCAAATACGGTCCTTCAATCTCCTATCTCCATGAAAGAGGCCTAGGGCAAGATATTTGTCAGCTTTTTGATAGTCTTGATACTATGCATTTTTTCTTAACGATTAATTTTGGTTAGTCACCTTCTCTTTGGAAAATCCCTTTTCCAAACTGTCACACTGCCTTGGCTAATGACTCTTTAAAATCAATCATCATAAAATGCATAGGAGATTTACTCACCCTTTACAAAGACGAGGAGTTAGATCTCATCTTGGATCTCATAAACCTCCGTGTCTAAGTAGTCATGCCTAATCACCATCCAAACACCCGATAGGTGGCCAAAGTGGAGTCAAAGCATGGGGACCCAAACACAAGGTTACAATGGATTGTCAGGTCAAAGGACTAATTATATGCACTAGTATAAGTTGAAGAACTAGCCACTATCGACTTGCTACTATGGCATTCAATGGATTCTTTAGGTGGGTCTCCAATGCCTTATTCTCTAGCAAGCATCTACTAACATGCAACCATATCACATACAGTTTGCTCATGGAATGGAGCAATATCTAACCCTTAAATTATACATCATTAGTGCAAGTCTATCCAAATCTTAGATGCCCTATCTCATAAGATTTTATGACTTGGGATATTTAAGATCATGATCATGTAAGAGTTATTCCATGATTACCGCCTAATGCTGACCAAGTCCTGTAGTCTTGTGTAATATATGGGCTTCAACCATATACTAGTGAAGTACTATAAACGTATGATGAAGATGGCCATTTATAAGAAATATCATTTATTCAATATTATATTTAGGTGAAATAGTTTACATGCCAATCTTATTGGCTTGTAGGGTATTACTACAATAATCTACCACTTGCTCTAAGGCCAATTCACCATAGTCTTAAAATTTATCTTCATAAAATGTCCTTCAAAATACCTTTTATGATAGGGGTTTGGTTAGTGGATCAGCTATATTCTCTTCTGAGGTAATTTTTTCCACTTGAATGTCGTCTCTACCTATGATCTTCTGAGTCCAATGGTATCACCTTAAAATTTTCTTTGATCACTGATGAGATCTTGGCTCTTTAGCTTATGCAACTGTATCATTATTTTTAGAAAAGAAAACCACAGGCTAAAACTTATTAGGTACTATATCCAACTCTTGGATAAAGTTTTTGATCTAAACACTTTCTTTTGTGGCTTTCGAAGTTGCAAAATAATTTACCTCAGTGATTAAGTTGGCCATGGTGTCTTATTTGGAACTCTTCCAACTCACTGCACTATCGTTAAGGTAAAAATAAATCTAGAGGTAGATTTTAGGTCATTTACTTCAGATTGGAAACTAGAATTCGAAAACCCCTAGGGTTTCAATTCTCCATTATCGTACACTAAAAATAACTTTTTTGTTCTTCTTAAGTACTTAAGAATCATTTTTATGGCTATCCAGTGACTCTCATCGGGATTGGATTGGAGCTTGCTCATAACACTTAGAGCATGTGCCACTTTCGGTCTTGTACATTGAACTACATACATTATGCTCCCTAATACAGACATATAAGGTATCCAGGACATCTTTTGTCTCTCTATCTTAGTATGAGAGGCCATAGATTCAGAGAGATGAATACCATGTCCCATGGGAAGAAATCTATTCTTGGATTTTTCCATACTAAACCGCTTTAGTATTTTGTCAATGTACTAGGTTTTGGATTGCCCTAGCATCTTCTTTGATCTATCTCTATAGATAAGTATTCCCAATACATAGAATACTTCTCCCAAATTCATCATAGAGAATTGAGTAGATAACCACACTTTAGTACACTTTAACCTGCCTATCTCATTCCCAACGAGAAGGATGTCATTAACATAAAACATAATAAACTATCTACTATTTCACTTTGCCTTCTTTGCACATAAGGTTCATACACATTTTTAACAAAGCCAATTTGACTACATTATCAAAATGTATGTTCCAACTTTGAGATATTTACTTGAGACCATAAATGAATTTTTAGAGTTTGCGAACCTTTTGCTCACTCTTTTTGGATGTAAAACTTTGTGGTTGCTCCATATAGATTTCTTATTCAATGTTGCCATTGATGAAAGAGGTTTTCAAATCTATTTGTTGTATCTTATAGTCATAATATGCTGCTATGGAAAGTATAATCTAAATGGATTTAGGTATTGCAACCAGTGAAAAGTTTCCTCGAAATCAATACTGGATCTTTAAGTGTAACCTTTTGCTACTAGTCGTGCCTTAAAAGTCATAACCTCTCCATTCACTTCTAGCTTTTGCTTATAGATCCACTTGCAACTAATAGGAATGATTCCCTTCGGTGGATCTACCAAAGTTTATACTTTGTTGAAGTGAATGGAGTACATTTCAGATCTAATGGCTTCAAGCTAGAATTTTGAGTTAATGTCTAACGTAGCTTCCTCATAGATCTTTGGATCTATATTCGATTGGCCTATCTCATGAAGAAATCTAAACCTTTCGGGTTGTTTCTTGAATTGGTCTGACCTACGTAGAGGTTGTATAAAGGCTCACTACATGTTTCCACCACTTGTGGGATTTGTTGATCATTTTGAACTTCATCAAGTTCAACAGCAACACATTTTCTATCTAATAGAAATTTCATTTCCAAAAAGGTGGCATTTGTTGAGACTAACACCTTTTATTTTGAGAGATTATAAAAGTAATAACCCATAGACTCTCTAGGGTATCCCACAAACTTGTACAAGGAGGATTGATTATCCAACTTGTCTCTCACTAATTACTTCATGTATGCTGGAGACCTAGTTTGATCTAGTTCATATATTTTTCAATTTTTAGAATTCATCCGAGCTTATTCAGTTTATATATTTTGCTACGTTAGGGCTCATTAGAACTACTTTAATTTTATATGCCTTTCGAGTATTAGAGCTTATTCAAGCAATTTAGTTTATACACCTTTCAAGTGTTAGGGTTCATTTGAGTTAATTTAATTTATACACTTAGCAGTGTTAAAGCTCATCCAAGCTGATTTAGTTTATAAACTTAGAGTGTTAGGGTTCATTCGAGTTAATTTAGTTTATATACTTTACAGTGATGGGCTCATTCAAGCTAATTTATTACACTTCGCAATGTTAGAGCTCATTTAAGCTAATTTATTTTATACACTTTGCAATGTTTGAGCCCATTCGAGCTAATTTAGTTTATACACTTTGTAGTGAATGGCTCATTCAAGCTATTTTAATTTATACACCTTACACTGTAGGGCTCATTTGAACTAATTTAATTTATATGTTTTTCATACAACAAAAAATATACAAATAAAATAGGCTCTAGAGAGTTCAATTCTATGACTAATCTATATAAGTAATAACATGAGTTCTTATCATATCTAACAGTACCAAGACAAAAAAGAAAATTGCGTGTGGCTCTGTCACACACGGCATGAGGTATTCCGACATACACTTCTTTGAAATGATTATTGGCTAATCATATTCTTTCCTCCTTACAAAAGAAATGTAGCATATAACTTGAAGTAATGATGTAGAACAAGAATGTAAAATAAAGGAAAATTCCAGAGAAATAGAAAAAAAATTCTATCAATGGGAGAAATCTCAATTTCCAATTCCCTATCTAATTCATCAAATAGAGTTGTTTTAATGACGGCTTAGCCAATCTCTATATAGACTTTACAACATAACTTAAATAGAAGAAGCAAAATCACATTCCAACAAAGAGTAATAGTTGGTAAAAATAGCTATTTGTATTCTCCTAGCTATGTAGTTCCTTAAATTATATTTTTCTCATGCTCTTCTTGTTCCTATCAAGTTAGCTAATGAGTTTTCTGTAGATTCATTCGCACAAGTTCTGTCTTTAGCACTCAAGAATGATTGACATATTTATTCTAATTTAAACTTTATTTTTTGTTTATAACATGAGAAGTAAATCTTGTAGAAACATGAAACCAAGTTACCTAGTAACCAAAATAAAAATAAAGCTTGAGGAATCAATGTAGCCAACCATCTTGCCACCAAGTGAATGAAACAAGTAAAAAGGATTAAACTATATCCTAGATAAGTTTGATGTAAACCATCTTATCAAGTTTCCTAGAGTATTGATCTCAGAGTAGCTAAAAACATGCGTCATACATGTTGTATCTTTACCATCTCACTCCAAGATGCTTGCCTTCATAATTTCAGTATCACCAAATTGTATATTTGCATACAATAATTAATACAAATATTCAATAGATAGTGAAAGGCGACCAAGTGTTAAAAAAAGGTACACAATTATTGAAGCAGTTAACAAAAGTGGAAGAACTAGCTCTTATCAATAATAATTTTCCAATACTCTTTTACATTTAGTTTCGTTGTATTACATGAAAGAGGTGTAATACTAAGGATCCAATTTAAAACATTTGAAAACTGAAATCTAACTTAGATTACACCAATTCAAGGATCTAAATCATGCCTATATAATGGATTAAGGTTATATTGTTACCTTTCAAGTAAAATCCAACCAAAAACTCGAAGTAGAGCTTCCTTTCCCGAAGACAGATAGCTTTTGGCCCAGCAGAGTGTGATCAACTTTTGATCATGCAAATCACCTCAGATTCAAGCCAAATCTGGACCAAAATTTCATCAACTCAATTTAGAATGTCCATGAAAAATTTCAGCACCAAAATCCTTCGTAAAGACCTCGAACAGATTCCAGAAACACAGTACTCGAATAGAGGATCACCAAAGCTAGCAATCCGAAATTCATCTTACCTCTAATGCTAAAGTCCACACACTAATGGAAAATCCTTTCCTCCTAAATTTATCTGGAAAAATCAATGAGAAAGAGAGCAGGTTGGAGGCCAAAAATGGTGAGGGAGGTAAAGAAGAGAGTGAAGCCTCAACTCAAGAGAAAATCACTTTTAGAGGAAATTTTGGATCTAACTTTTAGATGCACAAAATGTGTGAATATCTTAGTGCTGGCCGACCCCTCCTCCATATTTGTATATAGAGTGGAGATGATGTGATGCCAAGGTGGCATCACACCCTCCTCAAGATGGGGGTGCCACCTAAGCATGCCAACATACAAGCATCTTGCAAGTTGCTTGTTAATTTGTATTGAATTTAAAGTTAATTTGGAATCTACATTTCATCTCATGAAATGTTAATCTAATTAAACTCTAATTCAACACCAAATGAACATTTCATTTGAATTCTCCCTCCAAAATAAATTCTTCACTTTAATTAAATTGAATAAATTGAACACTTTAATTTAATTAAACTTTGACTTAACCTTTAAGTCAACTAGCTTAACTCCTTAAGCTAGATCTTGTTAACTTAACACCTTAAGTTAACTTGACCAAGTGATAGTTATGAGGCACTAGATACTTAATTTAATTGGTCTTAATTCAACTCCTTAAATTAATTAGATCAATTTAACAATTAAATTGATCAAGCTGATATGACTAAAAATTGCCTCAATTGATTTCCTCAATCTTTGGCCATCATGGAATCCTTCTAACACTTAGAAGATTTCCATCAATATTTAGGATTGCTGATTGGCTTTTGTGTGTGACCCATTACGTTCTACCACTCATTAGACATAGGATCACAACCTTTGTGACTTTAGACTATCATATATTCACGTTAGTTTAAACTCTTTTAAACTAACCAACTTAATTCAATTAATCTCTCTTGATTGAAGAGTACCCAATCTCTATGATCAATGTCCAACTTCAAGCCCATGGATCCCAACAATTGGCTGAATGATGCTTTTGGTAAACCATTCTAGCTCTACGCATACCATGCAAATACAGTCCTTTCGTCTTCTATCTCCATGAAAAAGGCCTAGGACAAGATATTCATTGGCTCCCTAGTAGCCTTGATGCTATGCATCTATTCTTAATGTTCAATTTTAGTTTGTGACCTCATCTTTGGAAAGCCTATTCTCTAAATTTTCATACTACCTTGGCCAAAGACTCTTGGGAATCGATCATCATAGAATGCATAAGAGATGTACTCGTCCTTCATAAAGATAACGAGTCAGATCTTATCTTGGATCTCATAAACTTTCATGTCTAAGTATGCCTAATCACCACCAGAACACCCACTAAATGGCCAAGATAGAGTCAATGCATGAGGACCTAAATACAAGGTTACAATGGATTCTCATGTAAAAGTACTAATTATATGCACTAGCGTAAGCTGGACAACTAGCCACCACCAACTTGCTATTAAGGTTATCTAGTGGATTATTCGGGTGGGTCTTTAGTGTCTTATTCTCTAACAAGCACCTACTAACATGCACCCATATCTCATAGGTTTGCTCATGGAACGAAGCAACATCTAACCCTTGGATTATGCCATCATTAGTGCAAGCTTATCCAAATTTTAGATATCTTGTCTCATAAGATTCTATAACTTGGGATATTTAAGATCACGACTATGTAAGACTTATTCCATGATCACTACCCAGTACACGACCAAGTTCCATATTCTTGTGTGATCTAAGGGCTTCAACCATATACCAGTAAAGTAATAAAAGCATAAGATGAAGATAGCCATTTATAAGAAATGTCATTCAATCAAGATTATATCACAAGTGAAATAATTTACATGCCAATCTAATTGGCTTGTTGGGCATTATTCCAACATTGCATGTGGCCCTATTGACTTAAAGCCACTTAAGTGTCAAAATACTGGCAAGCAGTATTTTGTCCTTAGTTGAATAATGCCAAACATAGCACATAAAGACGATAAGAAATGCTATTTTTTAGTCTAGCATACGTCTAAAAATCATGGATCTATTACCCAAATATTGATGATGAATATGTAGCAGTCAATATATATCAATCAAAGGCATAAAAACAAGTATAAATCAAATTTATATATCGAATTTTACTAAGGATCACATGTTTCATGTTTATTATCAAATTTTCATCTAGTTCTAAGAATTGAATGATCAGATGAAATCTTATCCACTAAGAAAATAAGAAAATAAGCCAAGGTGACACCCTTATGGTACAATTAATATGCAGGAATAAAGTGAAAATAGAATCAGCATTCGTAATTTTATTCCTAAAGCTATGATTAGAATAGTTTAACAATGGAAATCCTCATTCATGTTGAATTATCATTCCTAAAAATATAGGTTTAGCCATTCTTTCCTAATCCTCATTCTCATAGGATCACCATAACCACCCAATGCAATTTTCTAACTCTTTGGAAAATATCTCCTATCAAATAAAAGAACTCTTAAGCTTTTGTGTGTAACCCATTAAGTTCACCAATTTATTAGACATGGGCTTACTAATTTTTGTGAAATTTTGAACATTAAAATATTTGAATTAATATAAACTCTTTTAAACTAATAACTCTATCAATTAATCTCTATTAATTAAAGAGTACGCAATCTCCATAGTCGATGCCTAGAACAAGCTTATGGAGCCCAACAAATTGGATGATGAATTATATAGAGGTAAACCATTATTGCTCACGATTGCCATGCACATGAGCCTTTCTATTTTCTATCTCTTAGAAAAGGTCTAGGGCAAAATGTTTGTTGGCTCCCTAATAGCCCTGATAACTATGTATCTATTCTTGATTTTTGATTCCCATCATGACCTCAACTTTGGAAAACTTCTTTTTCAAATTGTCATGTCACCATACACTAGAATTTCTTAGAATCGTTCATCTTAGATTACATAGGAAATCAACCCATTCTTCATCGATAGACAAAACAAATTCTATCTTGAAAATCACTAACCTGCATACTTAAGTAGCTTGTATCTAACCTAAGCCCCGAGTGCACCACTGTGTGATCAAAGCAAACTCAAAGTATGAGACCCAAAAATAAGGTCATTATAGAACCTCAAGTTAAAGGATGAATTATATACACTATCATAAGCTAGAGAACTTACCATTGCAGCTGTTTAGTAGATTCTCTAAGTAGGCCTTCAGTGAAGTTGTTCTCCAACAAGCACCTACTAATATACATCTATGTTTAACATAGATTACCCACGAAATAAGGAAATATCCAACTCTTTCGAATATGCATCATTAGTACAAGTTTATTCAAATCTTAGATGCCTCATCTCTTAAGATTTTATGACTTGGAATATTTTAAATCATGACCATAGAGACTTATTTCATTATCACCATCATTGTGTGACCAAGTTCTGTAGTATTGTATATAAGGACTTCAACCAAATGCATATGAGGGAATTATAAACGCATAAGATAAAGATGGCCATTTTATTGAATATCATTTAATTAAGACTATTGCATGAAATAGTTATATATACTAATTTAATTGGCTTGAGGAGCACTATTCCAACAATCTTCCGCTTTCCCTAAAGTCAATTCCTCAAAGTCCATAAGCCTATCTTCTCAAGATGTCTTTCAAAGACCTTTTTCGTTAGGGCTTTAGTTAATAGACCTGTAATATTCTCTTTCAAGACAACTCTCTACACTTGAATGTCACCTCTATCAATGATCTCTTAGATCAAGTGATATTACCTTAAAATGTGCTTGGATTATTGATAAGATCTTGGTTCTTTTTCTTTCGCAATGGCTTAATTGTTATCACAATAGACAATTATCAATTTTTGCACACTAAGCACTACATCCAACTCTTCGATGAAGTTTTTCATCTAAACACCTTTCTTTGCGGTGTCCAACTTTACAACATATTTCACCTCAATCGTGGAATTGATCGTGGTGTCTTGTTTGGAACTTTTCCAACTCATTGTGCCACCATTAAAGTAAAATATAAATTCAAAAGTAGATTTTAGGTTATCTACATTGGATTGGAAACTATAATCTAAAAACCCTTCAAGCTTCCATTCTCCATTGCCGTATGCAAGAAATAAGTCTTTAGTTCTTCTCAAGTACTTAATGATTTTTTTCATGGCTTTTTAGTGACTCTTACGGGGATTGGATTGGGAACAACTCATAACATTTAAAGCGTGAGCAATATCTAGTCTCGTACATTAAATGGCATACATTCTTCCAATATTGAATGCATAAGGTATGTGAAATATTTTTCTCTCTCCTCCTTGATCTTAGGAACCATAAACTTGGAGAGATGAATGACATCTCCCATTGGAAGATGTCCCCTCTTAGGTTCCTCCATACTAAACCTCTTTAGTATCTTGTCAATGTATGTAGATTAGGAGAGCATCAATATCCTCTCTGATTTACCTTTATAGATCCCTTATTCCTAATACAAAGGATGCTTTTTCCATATCCTTCATGAAGAATTGTGAAAATAACCATACTTTAGTACACTCTAACATCTCTTTCTCATTCCCAATGAGAATGAAGCCATCAATATAAAACACAATAAACTATATCAAACTTCTACTATCCTTTTTATACTCATTTCATACACAATTTTGATAAAGCCAAACGATTTGACCGTCATATCAAAATGTATATTCCAACATCATGATGCTTACTTTAGTCCATAAATAGACCTTTGGAGTTTGCAAAACCTTTGCTCACTCCCTTTAAATGTAAAACCTCATGGTTGTTGCATATAGATTTCCTCATCAATGTCCATTAAGAAAGTTAGTTTTTACATCTATTTGCCAAATTTCATAGTTGTGATATGTGGCTATAGCAAGCATAATCCTTATGAACTAAGGCATAGAGACCGGTGAAAGGTTTCGTCAACATCAATACTGGGTCTTTAAGTATAACCTTTTACCATTAGTTTGACCTTAAAGGTCATTACCTTCCCATCAACTTCTAGCTTATGCTTATAGATCTATCTATAACCAACGGGTACTATACCTTCTAGTGGATCTACCAAAGTCCATACTTTGTTAGAGTACATGAAGTCTATTTTGGATTTAATAGCTTCAAGTTAATTACCTGAATCTATATCCAACATAGCTTCCACACAGGTCCTTAGATCACTATCCATTTGGTCCATCTTATAAGAAATACGAACTTTTTAAGTTATTTTTTTATTTAGTTTGACCATCTAGGAAGTAGTGTGCTAGGATTGTTATGTTTTGTTATTTTTATCATTTGTGGGATGGAATGATCATGTTGAACTTCATCAAGTTTAACAACAATACCATTTCTAACTAATAGAATTTCTTTTTCCAAAAAGTTGGCAATCCTTAAAATAAACACCTTTTATTTCAAGGGATCATAGAAACACCTTTTGTTCCAAATGATCATAAAAAATGAATAAGCACCTTTTGTTCCAAGGGATCATAGAAAAAATAACACAAAGACTCTTTTGGGTATCCCACTAACTTACGCAAAGTGAATCTTACATCTAATTTATCTCCCATTAGTCTCTTAACGTAGGCAGAAAATCCCTCAAACTCTTAAATAAGAGTAAGAGGGTGTTTTGTCAAACCACATCTCATGTGGTGTCTTTGGCATGAACTTTAAGGGTACTACATTTAGTAGCC
This sequence comes from Jacaranda copaia, assembly GCA_014898725.1. NCBI lineage: Eukaryota > Viridiplantae > Streptophyta > Magnoliopsida > Lamiales > Bignoniaceae > Jacaranda > Jacaranda copaia. Next base: position 74,455 of record JACGDI010002022.1, read on the forward strand.
TCACTGCTATCTCAAGGGCAAATTCCCAAAAGGAGATAGGGACACTGGTGAAGCTCATCATGGAACATACCTTGTCTAACAAAGTATAATTTCTCATTTTGGCTACTCCATTATGTTGGAGTGTGTCGGGTGAAGTCCATTATGAGAGAATCCAATTCTCTCTTAAATAACCCAAGAATTGGTGCTTAAGTATCTTCTCTTTGATCCAATCAAAGAGTTTTAATACTAAGTCCTAATTATTTTTCTATTTTATTCCTCTACTCTTTGAACTTTTCAAAACTTTGGACTTGTACTTCATAAGATACAAATGTCCGAACCAAGTGAAATCATCAATGAAGGTAATGAAATATGAGTAGCCTCATCTTGCACTAACTCTTAGTGGTCCACACATATCCGAATGGATCAAATTTAATGGACTTGTGAATTGATCTATTTATCTTACAAAAGGAGCCTTCATCATTTGTCCTTTTAAACAAGATTCATGAGTAGATAGATCTTCCAATCCACTAACATTTAGTGATTTGAGGGCTACTAACTTGTTCATCCTATTTTTAGAAATATGTCCAAGTCTCGCATGCCAAAGGTATACATTTTCTTGGTTATCCAACTTTCTTTTGTTACTTTGTTGAATGTGCATAAATGATGGTTGAGAATTCAAAATGTATAATCTACTACTAAGCGTACCATTTGCAATCAAAGAACCATTATTCATTGCTTTCAATTTCTCATATGAGATATAAAAATTAAATCCTTCATTATCTAAAATAGGAATTGAAATAATATTCTTCTCAAGTTTTAGTACATTGTAACAAGGATCTAATATAATAATGGAATTTCCTATGTTTCAACTTTATAATGCCTTCAACTTTGACCACAACTTTTACACCATTGTTGAAGCGTAGATCAAATCATCATCTCATTCTTTTTTTTATTCCCTATAACGAATCATAAAGGTGAGAACCACACGAGGTATCAAATATGCATAAAGAAGAATTAGTCGTTAAGTACACTTCAATAAAGTATTGTTGGAATCGTACTTTGCAAGCTAATTGGATTAACCTTGTAAACTATTTCCTTGTAAGACAATCTTGATTGGATGATATTAATTATATGACCATATTCATCTTATGCTTTTTATTTTCTTCACTTGGACTTGGATGAAAGCCCTAGATTACATAAGACTATAGGACTTGGTCATGCACTGGGTGGTGATCATGGAATAAGTTTTATACAATTGTAATATTATATCATTTAAATCATAGGATTTTATGAGATAGACATTTAAAATCTAAATAGACTTGTACTAATGATGCATAAATCTAAGGGTTGGAGATTACTCTATTTTATAAACAACTATATGAAATATGGGTGCATGTTAGTAAGTGCTTGTTAGAGAACAAAGGACACCTACCGAAGAATTCACTAGATGGTTGTAGTAGTAAATCATAAGTGGCTAGTTCTCCTACTTACGCTAGTGCATATTATTAGTCCTTTGACCTAAGGGTCCATGGTAACCTTAAGTCTGGTTCTCATACTTTGACTCTTCCTTGACCACGTAGCGGGTCTTTTAAGTTGAGATTGGGTATGAACTACTTGGCATGGAGGTTTTTGAGATCCAAGATAGAATTTAACTCCTCATCTTTATGAAGGGCAAGTGCATCTCTTATGTCCTTTTTAATGATCAATTCCAAAAACTCCTTGCGCAATGTGATGTGATAATTTGGGAAAGCATTTCCAAAGATGAGGTCACAAAGGGAATCAAATATTAAGAATAGAAACATCATTTCAAGGCTATTAGAGAGCCAATGAATATCTTGTCCTAGGTCTTTGTTAGGAGATAGGAGACGAAAATGGTACACGTAATGTTAGAATGGTTTTTCAAGAGCATTCATTTTGGCCAATTAGTTGGGCTCCATGGACTTGAGGTTGAACTTCGACCATGGAGACTGGGTACTCTTCAATTAATAAGATTAATTGAATTGAGTCAATTAGTTTAAAAGGAGTTTTAAACTAAAATGAATACAAGATATTCAAAAGTCACAAGGAGATGTGAGCTCGTGTCCAATGAATGGTAGAACTTATTGGGTCACATAAAAAATCTAATGACATGGTCTATTGAAGAAAGGACAATTTTCTAAGAGTTAGAAAATTCATGACTGATTTTTGGAGGAGGCCAAATTGTAGTCATTTTGACTTGATCAATTTAATTGTTAAATTGGTCAAATTAATTTAAGAGTTAAATTAAGATCAATTAATTGAATATTAATCAATTGATGCACATGACTATCAATTGGTCAAAATTAATTTAAAGGTTGAGTTCATTTTAACTAGTTTAAATCGTTAAGCTAGTTTGACTTAAAAGTTAAGTTAAATGATTATTAATTAAATTAAAGTGTATAATTTAATTAAGTTGGAGAGATAATTTTTGGAAGAATTATTAAATTAAGAGTTCATTTAATAAGAATTATAATTTAATTGCAAGACATTTCATTAGATAAAATTTGTACTTCAATTAAATTCACTAATCACAAAGTTAGTGGCCACCTAAGCAAGGGACGCTTGGCATCACTTCCTTGTGGTAGGTGTGTGACCACTCCTATATATGGATATGGTAGAGTGGCTGGTCAGATATATGTGTGGTGTGCATATTTTGTGTATTTTTCTCCCAACAATATTGTGTAGTGGGAATGTAAGTTGTTAGCCTCCTATAACTCTCTCCTTTTCCCTCCTCTCACCACCTCAATATTTCCAACCTTCCTCCTTTCATTCTCTATATATTTTTCAACCTTTCTATAGAGAATAGGTCATATATTTGGTGTATGGACTTTTACATTAGAGGCAATCTATTTTGGTTGCTTTTGCTCTTGACTAGAGCAGTTTCTGGCGGCGAATTTTTGCTTTTTCTAGGAATATCTATGGTGTTGTAATTGGCCTAAAATTTAGACTGAAGAATATTCAAATGGTTGAGGATTTCCAGGAAAATTGTTTGCCAAAATAAAGAAGTCCACCTAGGGGAAAATCGGTGGTGATTCTACTGCACCGGTGAAGAGCCTGTTTGACGGTTGAAGAGAGTTTTCTTGCTATTTGAACATTCTACTTTCACCTAGGTATTTTCTTGTTCTAAATCTAAATCCCATGCATGTTTAGAACCTTTTGGTGTTGTGTGGGCTAGTTCATTCATTTTCCTTTGAAAATATTTGGATCTTAGTGCTTTACAAACCTTAAAGTACATACCATTCCCAAGGGTTGTAAGATACTTGTTGCAATTCTGTTGCCAATGGCCCGTCTTGCCACAATAGAAACAAGTGGCATCCTTCTTATCCTTTTTTTTTTCCTTTTAAACCCTTATGATGGCTTTAATTTCTCTTTTTCCTTCAAAGAAAAACTCTTTTTCTTCATACCTCCTCTGTAAACTATATGGCTTATAGACTTGGAGGAAGAAGTAAGTACTACTGACTTGTCCTTTTTCATTGGTGTCTCTTTAGTCACCGACATATTTACCCATTCATTGATCATCACTTCTTTTTTGGACACGTTAAAGGTCATCACAAATTGGTTAAACAAACTTGGCTAGGATTGGAAGATCAAATCCACATAAAAGTCATTGTCCATAACTATTTCCAAAGTAGGATGTTTCTTGATAAGTTTAATCATTTTAAGCCTATGATCATGGACATTAGACCCTCAATCATCCTAGCCCTAAAAAGCTCTTTCGAAAGCATGTACCTCTCATGTCTCATTTGTATACCATACAACTCTTGTAGGTGTAAGTGTATCTCGAATGTGCTTTTCATGTGCTCATTAGATTTTTGAAGCTCATTAGACATGGAGGCTATCATGAGGCAATAGAATGGGGGCCATCCTTTACCCATTTCGTAAACATTTCACAAGCCTCTTGATTTGCATCATCACCTATAGTATTTGGTAGACCTTGAGTAGGACATAAGTTCATTTTTGGAGTCAAGAATAATTTTGAAGTTACTAAGCCAATCATAGTAGTTCGGCTTGATTAGCTTAATGGTTTTCAATATAATGCTTAGAGGATTTTTAGCCATGTTTGAAGATTTTGCAAATCTAGAAAGGCGAAAAAGAAAATGTAAGCATTTGATTGAATTTGATATTGAAAACATGTCAATGGACTTTCAAGCATGTTTCTCTCCCACTATTTTATCAAATTCCTTACCTTCTTAAGAATTTGGGAAATCATATTTCCTAGTAGAATCAACTCCAAAGGCATCATTTGTGGACCCATGACTCATGAAACATCCACTTATGATCCTAAGGTAGGCAACTATTGCCAATTGTATCTCTATACAACCCTTGATGTATTTTGCCTCACTTTTTATATAGACATATGACTCATATGACATCTAAACTATTAGGTCTTAAGTTGGACCTACCAATCAATCTTTAATTATAAACTCAACCATTATCATTCCAGGACTCGTAAGACAATGTCATGGCGAATTTTAAATTACAGCGCATCTTATGCCAAGAAAGTAGTCATAGCGTTCCTTCAACCATGTGTCCCACGATTCATGAGCTGATAGAAAATTAAGGTAGCATCCCATGCCATTTACCTATTGGTAAAAGGCTTGGAATTGTTAAACCCAGATTAATATTATCTAATTTGCCTTATATTTTGATAAACTTAGAGGAGTCTAAGTTTAAGGGATTTTCTTACCTAAAAGATCTCATCAATTTTTATCTTCTTTATTTAGGTTTTTTATATCTAAATCATGCATCACATACGTCAATAGGATAAAAAAAGCATAAATAAGTAAATGCATTTAGCATACTCCTAGAGTGGGACAATCATGAGCCTTAACCTAGGAGTGCACTTAGAGCCATAGGTGCACTACTTTGGTGATTTTAGGTGGGTTAATTAGTAAAATAGACCCTATCTATTAAATGAATATATCATATATATTCATGAGTCTTCAAGCCTCTCTGATTATCTTGGCCTCATTGCAATAATTTACAAGAGTAAAAAGAACATCACCCTGACAGTTCTACTCTCATAACAATTACAAGGTAGAAATTGATGGCCATCCATCATTCATTCAACAATTAAATGAACAATAGCAAGAATTGACATTCAATCTAATAATTAAATGATTATCACAAATAATTAATTAGAGGCAAAAATAAGCATAACTCTTATGCATCACATTTCTACACAAACTTGAAGATTAACTTACACTTGACTTTAAAAGTATGCAAAAATATTCAACATTTATTTTAAATACTTACACAACATTTGTGCATCAAACTTTGCATGAATAAACAAGTTAATAGCAAAAAAAACACAAAAAGAGACCAAGACAGCCTTAGCACACTGCTGGCCATGGCTGGCCATCCAGGCACATGCATAGCATGCCAGCTACCTATCGAGCTAGGCAGCCTGGGCAGTAAGATATGCCTAGCTTCCTAGTAGCCAATTTTGGTCTTATTTTTTGCAATTTTGTACACCAAACTCCATCGACACTTCCATGACTCAAATTCACACAATTTTGACAAATTTCCATATTATCAACATTGTTAAAAACTAGGAATTAAAGTGCTTAAAATGCTTTAAAAATCAAATATAAGGAAGAATCACCATTCTCCAAAAAATCTCCAATAATAAAACACTTTAAAGCTATAATCAACATGATATATCAACATATAACATCATAAGATTTGAATCAAAACTCACTATTAGAAAAACGCTCTATAAAGACGCCTAAATGTGTCATAATAAATGGATTTAGGGATGCTTTAAGTTATTGAAATGCTTAGATATAGAGTCTCGTAGATGGGTGTCCTATTAAGTGTTTGTAACACATGCAAGATCCCCAAAGAATTCGTTGTCGTGATGCTCTATTGAGTCCCCAGAGTTTCCATATTGTGACACTTCATAGTGTTATGTAATAGTTTTCAACAACCATAACTACTTGATCATGTGACATCTCAAAGTGTCTCTATAACATGTTTCTAGGTAATTTGAATTATTTTAATAAACACCGCAAAATGTCTCCATATATGAATAAAATGACACTAAAAAGTGTCTTAGTAAATAAGTTTATGCAATACTAAAATGCGTCTTAATAAAGTGGTTAATGAGACAATAAAAAATGTCATCATTGGTTTTTTTTAAGACAGTGTATAGTGCCACAACATATAAGTAGTATTTTCTTAAGACACAATGGTGTGTCCTAATAGGTCTATGAAGACACAATAAAGTGTCAATAAACATATAAGAAAAATAGAAAATGACCCTATATAGGTCTTTGAAGACATAAGAAAGTGTCATAAAAATTTTCGCAAATGTCCCTATACATATCTTTGAAGAGACAAGAAAGCATCACAAGAAATACAATATACCTATGTAATAATGCATCACATGCTTGCCATTTCTATAAATAAATCTTCCTAGAATTAAACCATCCAACTTAAATATATGTTCATTAGAAAATCTATTCAACAAACCACTATTTGATAATAGATTGAACTAGACAACAAGTATAAACTAAAGACACATCAATTTAAATACTCAATAGTTTCTAAAATATTAATTTCAACATCAAATGTATTTCCAATACCAATCTGCACATATGAGAATGAAATGAACTACCAATAAGGAAATCCTTGTTCAAATACATATAATAAAGAACTAACAACATAATAAGTCTCTTTAGTCCAACCACATCAATTTTGTATAATAGTTTTCAAAAGTATAGTTCTCTTCAAAATAAGATAACTTTCCATCACTCTTCATCCATTTCGACCTACCAAACCAAGTAAGCATGAACTAATAAAAATTACAAAAAAATCACTTATAATTATAAATAATAAAGAAAATTACCAAATGTTGTGGCCAAGCTATAACTCTACCAATAACTTCCTCAATAGTTATACATTTTGGTATCAGTTGTATCAATGCCTGACTTGTGTCTATTGCAACATTGACATGAACTTTACACTAATGTTTTCCCATTTCAACGTCTCCAAATACTATTGATGGATTTAAGCTTTCAAGATGACCAATTACAATAGTGTTTGATGGTTCAACCATACTTTTTAGCACTATTTTTGCTCCAACCTTTATTAGATTTGTAAATTAACTACTAAATTAAATTATTATAAAGATTTCAGGGAATACACAAGCATATCATAACTATTATATACTTTCTTAACTTATTAACATTAAAGGCATGAACTAACCAAATAAATCCAAAAACGCATAAGAGAAAAACAAGCTTGAACATTAAAAACATAACCATCCAAATATTAAGATGTTGAAACAAACTACAAAATCTAGTCATAACAAAATTTTCCAATATCACAAGGTATCACTGATGCTGCAAAGAGCATAACGGTCCGGAACTCCAGTGGATTTGAATGGTATTGGGTTTGAGATCTGCAACTAAGAACAAACGTAAACTAGCTGAGGTGCCCTGGCTAAGGCACTCCAATGCTCAAGTCAGATTTTCGGTAGAACGGAGAGTATAGAGAAAGTGTGTGGTGAATAGTATAATTGCATTACCTTGAGCGTGGTGGTGCTGGTAGAATTTATAATTTGATAAGGGTGTGATTTTACCTAAGTACCCTTATCAGGTGTACTTGGGTTTTCCTAATGACCGGGGTTTAGTAGTCATTTTCTGCCCAGATCTTGGCGTTGTGCCATGTGGTGCAATCTCCTATTTTTCTGGATAGTCACGTCAGTAGGAGTGCGCCTCTGCCAGAGTTGTTGGCAGGGTTGTCAGAGTTGTTGGAAGCGGTTACATCCGTTGGCAGCAGTCACATCCGCTGCCATGTATGATCATTGCTTAAAGGTTCAACTTGTCCCACTTGCAATCGGAGGTTAATTCATGTCGATCAGACTCGGATGATAAGAGTTTGGAAGCGGCCCTCAGGTCGATACGGGTTGACCGTGGGACTTACCATATGGGGTTGATACTAGTCGACCAGGCTGACTTGCCTCTGGGCTTCATGGGCTGTCTCTTCTGAATCTGGGCCCGTTGGGCCTACTGGATTATACTGTATCACGTTGGGCCTCGTGGGCTATCCCATATCATGAGTCCCCCCAACTCTCGATCTTGATCGAGTCTATCGACGAGAAAGAGCAGGGAGCTTACATTCAACTATGCCAGGTAATAAACTCGACCCGGGTTTTTGAATTATCAACCAGGGTTTTGCGATGGTTACTTTTTATTTAATGTGGCTGTTCCTGCGCAAGATATGAAGCGGCAGGAATGAGATACGAAGTGCGTAGGAATGGAATACGAAGCGGGCGGGAACAAGAATCAAAGCGTACTAAACAAGCTGTCATTATGGCAGTTGTACGAATTTTCGAGCACGTTCGCTTATAAATAGAGGAGGAAACCCATTCATTCTTACTTTCGCAATTCTAAGTATCAAACAATTGCAGCCATTGTTGAAGAACTTCCTACTTACTTTCTGCTTCCAGATTAACACTTTAAGTGTTTGTAAACTCTGCGTTATGTTTTGCCATTATTTTGCAGAAGCATGTCTGGTAATACCAACTCG
>JACGDI010002022.1:84664-172123 GCA_014898725.1 Jacaranda copaia
TCTTGGGGTTGTCGATCTTCAGGACCTCTGTGTTAAACCTGGTGAAAAAATCTCAGAGAGACTCCCCCTCATTCTACTTAACTGTATATAGGTGGGTGTGGGGGAGCTTTGCCTTCCTCCTGTTGGCGAACTTGTGTAAAAAGTTATCGCACAACTGGTCGTAGGAGTAGATAGTCGATGGCTCCAGCTTTACGAACCAGTCCAGTGCTATTCCCTAAAAGGTGGTCACCAATATTTTGGCGTAAATAAACTCATTGTGACCATGCAGTTGCATCATATGTTCGAACTGCATAAGGTGCTTATTGGGGTCAGATGAACCATCATATCTGGGGAGATCGATTGGAATTTTGGCATCCACCGTGATCCTTTCATCAATAATTTCCTGAATGAAGGGTGACCCCCTGTCTTGATGTGATCTCTGTGGAGTATCCGCATTCTGTACTTTGTCCGTGTTTCTCCTTGAGATTTTGTCCAGTCGTCGATTCAGTTGTTGCACCTGATGGGAAACCTCCTCCCACTCATCCTTATCCGCCTGGGAGGCGAATCTTGTGCTCCCAGCCCTGTCGCGCTGTGGGGCTCGACTGGGCCGATGCACTGCATTTAGGGATTCACATCTATCTTCGTGGTAATCACAATTTGGGCGTTCGAACCTATTGCGCTGCGGGGCTCGATTAGGTCGAACGTGCTCCTCCGAATCTATCACCTCCTCGCAAAACTCTGGATGTCTCCTCTCTGCTGGTTGGCACCTGGGACTGGGTTCGTATCGGGCCAGTGTTCGTCTGGCGTCCTAGTGAGAGGGGCTATTCACCGAGGGCCTATTTTCAGGTTCTGGCGGTGGAGCTGCGCTTGTGGCATAAGCTAGCACTGAAGTGTGCTTGTTTAGTACAGCCGATAACTGAGCAGATATCTGGGTGGAAACCTGCTCACTAATCATGTGCATTAGCTGGGACATAGGCAGCGTCACCAGCTGCTCCTGGGGGGCACTGGCGCCCGAAATGTTTGGATATTGTTTGGGGTTAGGGAGTGGTGGGGAAGTAGATTTTCGATTCTCCTCCCTCCCAAAAGTGACTCTACGTGTGTTTACCATTTTTTCTTTTTACATTGCAATCTTAAAGGTTTCCCACAGACGACGCCAAATGATGCTGCAAAGAGCATAACGGTCTGGAACTCTGGTGGATTTGAATGGTATTGGGTTTGAGATCTGTAACCAAGAACAAACGTAAACTAGCCGAGGTGCCTGGTTAAGGTACTCCGATGCTCAAGTCAGATTTTTGGTAGAACGAAGAGTATAGAGAAAGTGTGTAGTGAATAGTATAATTGCATTACCTTGAGCGCGGTGGTGCTGGTAGAATTTATAATCTGATGAGGGTGTGATTTTACCCAAGCACCCTTATCAGGTGTACTTAGGTTTTCCTCATGATCAGGGTTTGGTAGTCATTTTCTGCCCACATCTTGGGGCTGTGCCACATGGCACAATCTTCTGTTTTTCTGGATAGTCACGTCAGTAAGAGCACGCCTCTGCCAGAGTTGTTGGCAGGGTTGTTAGAGTTGTTGGAAGCGGTTACATCCGTTGGCAGCAGTCACATCCATTGCCACGTATGATCATTGCTTAAAGGTTCAACTTGTCCCACTTGCAACCGGAGGTCGATTCATGTCGACCAGACTCAGATGATAAGAGTTTGGAAGCGGCCCTCAGGTCGATACGGTTCGACCGCGGGGCTTACCATACAAGGTCGATACTAGTCGACCAGGCTGACTTGTCTCTGGGTTTCATGGGCTGTCTCTTCTAAATATGGGCCTCGTGGGCTTTCCCATATCAATCACCATACTTAATAAGCAGTAGAATATCTCAAAAACAAAATTTAAATTATCAAATTTTATTTATGCAAGCAATTATTTTCTTAGAAAGAATTCAACTAAGTCATCATTAAATATAATTCAAACTAAAAGGATATTCAGATATGCATTAAAACTCCCAAAACATATTTAGTTTCTTCAATCCACCAAAATTCAAATAATTCAAGAAGCTATCAAACTTTCAAAATAGGAAAATTCAATTTCAATCTTAGTTTTGATGACAATAAGATGATATGAGATTTATAGAGAGATTACCCATAGAGGTATTCTGTTAATGCTTGATAGTGAATGTCAATGAGATGCTATTAGCTAGTGAGAGGATGATGAAGGGACATGTGAGACTTCTTGTGGAAAATCAGTTGTTTCCAACCTATACTTGTTCAATTGAAGAAGCTTTTGTATTTGCTTGGCTTGCTCATCAATTTTTTGCTTCAACATATCAATTTCAGCTTGATATTACATGTTTATATGATAACAAGCCTTTTTACAAGGCATGTCTTCATATGTATTAGAAGTAGTGACACTAAAACCATACATGCGTACTTTCCCCCCCTTATCTGGTCTATTAACTTGAGAATACATATCATTTTGACCTTTATCTTTTTCACCAAGAGGAAGTTCCTTTCTCAGCTCTTTCATCTTCAACTGTATAGCAAGTTTAATTAAAGAACATCTATGTTTGATGAAAGAATATGATAATAAATTTAGGTAGATATATAAAACAACTCTTGTAACTACATAAGAATTATCCTTACCAATAAGTCTACCACATTAGGGTTGGATGCATTTCCTTTTCAAGTATAATATTTTTCAAAAAGACCTAATCTAGATAACTCATCATTGGTTGAATTGCCATTCAATTCACTCTCTTTATTGCCAACATCTCCATCCTTTCTTACATTATTTGCTTTTGCTTTATTCTAGATAAACAGGTAATCAATAGATCAATATTTCACTAAAATTTACAATAATGTAAACATAATAAAATAATGACCTTCAATTGTTCCTTGATTTATGCAAAACTTTTCTCTCTAGTAATGTACATCATTTTCTTGTTTACTCTATTTTGCTTGTTTCGAGCACTTTCTTCCTGAATGTACAAAATAAATAGTAAGGTTAGTATTCTCATAACTTCTATTCAAGTAGCATATATTATATTAAAAATAATAAGTCATTTTAAATATTTCAAGTATACGTTTTCACCCTTGCTTCCTCATTATTCCAGTGAAATACTAAATTCCTCCACTAATCAAGAGAAGTCCTCTCATCTTTTGTGTTAGATCTCCTATTTAAATTTTCTTCCAATGACAAGTTTGGATAAAAAAAAACTTACCCTTCACTTTATTCTTTCAGCTTTTTCATTTTTGGCCTAAATTCATCATAGTCCAATGCTCAAATCTAGGAGTACCATAATATTTATCCAAAATCACAAAGCATATTTGAAATTATTATTTAACATCAGTTTTGAAAAGTAAAAATTTAAATAATATGAAATAACATTACCTTGACAATTTTAGTTACCTTGTTCTTCACTTGTAATGGTACTTTATGCCATGTTTTGAAGTCAAGCCAAACAAGTTTAGCATTCCTTACTAAGGTACCAAGAAATTCTACAAATGTAGACTTGTTTGGAACAATACGTTGTCTACACTTGTTAAAATAAACTTGTTTGTGATCTTTCATCATCCAGATATAGTTGGAATAATGCCCTGCAAGCCAATGAGATTGACCTTGTAAACTACTTCACTCGTGGTATAATCTTGATTGAATGATATTCTTAATATGGCTATCTTTATCTTATGTTTAGTTTTACTTCACTAACATTTGGATGAAGCCCTTAGATCACTTATGACTGCAAGACTTAGTTTGATAACCATAGAATAAGTCTCACATGATCATGATATTAAATCTTCCAAGTCATAAGATCTTATGAGATGAGGCATCTAAGATCTGGATAGACTTACATTAACAATCCATAAATCTAAGGATTGGAGATTGCTCCATTTCATGAACAACTATATGAGATACGGGTGTATGTTATTAGGTGCTTGTTAGAGAATAAAGCACTGAAGACCTACCAAAGAATCTACTAGATAGCCATAGTGGCAAGTTCTCCTGCTTACACTAGTGCATATTATTAGTCCTCTAACCTGAGGGTCCATGGTAATCTTGTGTCCAGCCCTCATGCTTTGACTCTTCCTTGACCACCTAGCGGGTCTTTTAGGTTGAGCTGGGTATGAGATACTTAGCAGAGAGGTATGTGAGATCCAAGATGGAATCCAACTCTTCATTGTTATGAAAGACGAGTGCATCTCCTATGTATTCTATAATGGTCGATTCTAAGAAATCCTTATGCAATGTGGTGTGACAGTTTGGAAAAAGAGTTTTCCAAGGGTGAGTTCACACAATGAGATCAAACATTGAGAATAGAGACATAGTATTAAGGCTATTAGGGAGCTGAAAAATATCTTGCCCTAGGCCTCTTTCAAGAGATAGAAGACGAAGGACCGTATTTGCATGATACGCATAAAGTGATGATGGTTCTCCAGAATATTCATTTTGACCAATTAGTTGGGCTCCATAGGCTTGCAGTTGGACATCAACCATAGAGATTGGGTACTTTTCAATTAATGAGAATAATTGAATTGAGTTGATTAGTTTAAAAGGAGTTTTAAACAAAAATGAATATGAGATATTTAAAAGTCACAAGGAGTTGTGAGCTCATGTCTAATGAATAGTAAAACCTATTGGGTCACACACAAAATCCAATTAGCTTTCTAATTGATAGAGAAAATTTCCTAATTGTTAGAAAAAGATTTCTCCTAGGAGATCGATTTTTAGGTACCAAGTTTGAAGGTCAATTTTGGCTTGATTAATTTAAGTGTTAAATTAATCAACTAATTTAAGGAGTTAAATTAGACCAATAATTAAGGAGTTAATTATTTGGTTCCAACATGACCATCAACTAGTCAAGTTAACTTAAAGAGTTAAGTTAACAAAATTAAGCTTAAGGAGTTAGCTAGTTTGACTTGAAGAGTTAAGTCAAAGGATAATTAATTAAATTAAAGAGTTTAATTTGATTAATTGGGAAGAATGAATTTTGGAGGGAAAATTCAAATAAGATTTTAATTAGCATCTTAAATAATTTGAAATAAGATTCCAAATGTAATTAAAATGCAAATGAAATTCAAATGAGATTTGGATTCAAATTTGCCATCATGGCAACCCCACTTGGTCGTCACCCCCCCTTCATGCATTGTGTGATGCCAACATAGCATCACATATTTTCAACATCTATATATAGATATAGAGAGAGATGGCCGACCATATCATTTTTGGTTTGAAGAATTAGATTTTCCTCGCTCTCTCTCTCTCTCTCTCTCTCTCTCTCTCTCTCTCTCTCTCCCTCTCTCTCTCTCCAAAAACCTCTTACAAGTAAGCATTCATGTATTGAAAGCTTTGCTCTCTTCTTCTTTCCTACCTAAAATCAACCTCGACCATTGTTGAATCTATGTTCTTACTCCAGCTTATAGACTAGAGAATTAGGAAGATCTCATTGGTGTGTGGATCATTACAATAGAGGCAAGGCATTTAACTTGCTTATTTCTGGAGATCCACCTGCATAGAGTCCAGTTTGGTGAATTTATCCAGAGATTTCAAGATGGCCTTTTGATATGAATTTTAATTGAGAGATCAGCAAGGCGTTGTGAAACTCCAAATATTTTTTTGTAATTTTTGGAGGAGATTTGACAAGGCGATTGTCATACTCTTCTAGCTGCGCCAGTTACAGGCAATTTCTAGACTAGTGAAGAGTTCACTTGCTACTCCTTAGATTTTTCTTTTCAAGGTAATGTTCTCACCAAATCTAAATTCCTAACATGATTAGATCCCTGTTATGCTTGTCAACACTAGTTAATTTTATGTTTTGAAGTTTTGACAATTGGATCCTAGTGCCTTACTTGCTTTCAAACACTTGGTGTGTAGGTCCTCTAGTCTTCTTTGTCACACAAACATTATCTATAAATGATGAAATATAATAAAAATAGCAAAAAATATAATGAGGTAATGTAGTTCTCCTTATTAAAACTCCTTTAATGTTTAATTGTCTTTCTCATTAAAACTAATCTATTTCTTAAATAGCAATTTGTTCTATAGTTGCTCATTTAGACTATTAATAGAACTTCAAACAATGAATCCTTACTCACTCTATTTTTTATTATGAATATGGGAAAATAGAATCTAAGAGAAACCAATAAAAGTCAATAAAATCTTTTCTAAACATATAAATTAAACCTTTTTTTTATTTCCATGTGTTCCTCACTTTTTATCAAGTATCAATAACATAAAAACAGAAGTTAAAGCTTTTAGTAATAAATATACCATTTGTCCACTTCTACCAGCTCATAGAATCAAAAAGTTGCAAACTCACATAAGCCTTAGCAAGCAAATACTTCAAAAGAATTTTGTGAATTTTCTTAAGTTCAAATGAATAAGAGCCAAGGTATTAAAATAACATACCTGTCTTATCCTTATGCATCTCATTATCCATCTCATTTGTATCTAGGTCATATGGTTATTGATCAATATCAGTATTTCTAGTGCGCTTATTACAACGAATGCCTATCTCACAATAAAAAGAATAAAATATTTTACATATAGAATCTACATAAAATAATAAAGCAGAATATGGGCTTTTTAAGTTCAAATAACAAATATAACTAATAAAAGAAAATATACCAAAACAACATACCAGGAATATCCTCATGCACCTCATTATCCATCTTATTCACACGCAGCCTTGATAGATTTTGATCATGATTAATATTTCTTATGGGTCTACTACGATAAATTCCTGTCATCATAATGAAATTAAATAAATTACATCATATATAATTTGCAAATAATAATGTGGCATGATATAATTTTCAATTTATAACAAAAAAATGCATCAAACTAACATCAATAGTATATTTATTTCTGATAATTGAACTAGCAATCAAAACTAAACATACCAAGAGTATCCTAATGCTGCTCATTAGGCCTCACAACTTGCCTTAGTTCACTATTCTTATTTGTTTGCTGACTCCTTAATATTTTTCCATGAAAAGTTCTTGCCATCACTACAAAATAAGTAATTAATCATTATAAGAATATAAGTTATGGTGCCAAGTTAAACAAGATAAATAATGAGAGTCAATGCAACAAATAAAGATATAACGTGGTACAAGTTAAAAGTGAGACTATTAAAACAAAATAATTTAAAAGAGTATTAATTCCATTACATCATACAGAAACAACTATCGTTCGAATATTAACTTTAAACTACAATGATATGCAACAACTCTAATCAAATATTTTCATCTAAGCTATCCACTGGAATTCCAAGCATCTCTTCATGAACTCAAACAATGTCTTCATCTTCATTTAGGGAATGGCTAGCACATGCTTCACTTTGTAAGATAGTATTAACACCATCAATTGAGAAGGGGGTTCTATCATCAAATTTTTCCCTGGCTTTAGTTCTGATCACAACTTGCCTATCTTTCTCTGTGCTATATTAAAAATAAATACTTGTTCGACTTGAGATGCAAGGACAAAAGGCTCATTTTGATGCTTTATATTCGAGAAATTGGTCAAGGTGAATCCATCTTTATCCTCTTTTAGTCTCTTAGTCTCTTTCCATTAGACGCCCAATCACAATCAAACAATACAATCCTTTTCTCATTAGTGTAATCTAGCTCAATTATATCTTTCAAAACCCCATAATACTTCATTTTTTCGAAGATTGGTCTTTTGTCTTTTTTGCTTACAAAACTAGTTGTTGCAACATTCACCATCACTCTACTATTTTAAGTTTTTCGCTTCCTCTCCATCTCTTTAGTATGAAATCAAAAACCATTCAGGATAAAACCTTTATAATGCTTCCCAACGAGCATAGGTCCGCTTTTAAGACGAATTAAATTATTAAACTTAGGGCCATCTTCATTAATATTCAATTCTTCAACCTATAATAAAGATATAAATGCTTAAGAACCTATAAACAAAAAATAAAAAATGAAATGCATATTATTTATATATTATATTATAATGAATGCCCAACTTATATGACTCTCAAACCAAGAAGCAAAGGACTTGCTATGAATGCGCTTGATTTCATGTTTTCTAGAGCACCATTTCTTAGATCTAACAAGGGCCTCTTGTTTGTTGCATAGTTACATAAAAAGGTTATTTAGTAATAAGTTAATTAGAAGGTGATAAAGAAATATTTCTAAGTGATTATTTTATTGAACTTACTCTATATATGATTTCACCTCATCGCAATTGAATAACATGTATCTATGAGCTTTTCTTAAAGTCTTATTATCAAAAACAATTGCTTTCCCTTTCCATAATAGTCGCCCAATAACAAAAAAAATATCTAAGACTTCTGTACTAATTCTATCTCCATCATTATTTTGACCTAATCGGTTGTCCCATGTTTCAACATGTTCATCGAAGTATAAAGAGCATAACGTCAAATCTTCTTTTGCTAGGTAACCTACAACAATTAAACCCTCCAATCGAGCTTTGTTGCGCACATAAGATTTTAAAGTCCTTAAGTACCTATTAGAATATAAATATGTGAATATAGTTATTATGTGATCTAGTAATAATAAACACAAAGTAAATGGTAGTACAATAAAAATATTACCTTTCAACTAGATACATCCAATAATAATGTATTGGTCCAACTAACTTTGCCTCAGTGACCAAATGAATAGCCAAATGTACAATGATATCAAAAAATGATGGGGGGAATGTTTTCAAGCTAACAAAGTATTACCGCTATGATTTTTTTCATTTGTTCCAATTCACTATAATTAAGCAATTTTGAATACAAGTTTTGAAGTACCAACATAACTAAATCAAAGGAGAACGTACTAACTTAGGTAATAATTTACGCAAAGAAATTGGTAGCAATTGTTGCATTAAGATGTGACAGTTATGACTTTCTAGGCCAAAAATTTATGTTGGTTTGAAATGAACACATCTTGAAATATCTGCAGCATAGCCATCTAGAACTTTCACCCTTTTCAAAACTCTGTAGAATGATACCTTCTCATTCTTACCTAATGCAAAAGAAGCTATCGATATTCATTCTCGACCAGACTCATCAATAAAAAGATAAAGCTCTATTCATATGTTCATATCTCTTAAATCCAAGTGTGCATTGTGATTGTCCTTAGACTTATTAGAATCCAACAATGTGTACAACACCTTATCACATACATTTTTTTCAATATGCATAACATCAAGATTATGATGCACCAAATTTTTTTCCCAATAAGGTAAATAAAAAAAATGCTTTTCTTCTTCCAACATAATTTTAAGTTACCCATCTTCTTTCCAAATTTGTTATTAAAGCCCTGTATTTCATCTAGTATTGTAGATCCATTCAAATAGAGAGGTGCTTTTCTATGTTCCTTAGCATTATTAAAAGAACTCTTTTTCTTTCTATATTGATGATCCTTAGTTAAGAAGACTTGATGGTACATGTAGCAATTCTTCTTTGAGTTGTTTAACTATTTAGAATTTGTATGCTTTTGACATACAAGGCGAGCATATTTTCCTTTACTACTCCAACCCAACAAAGATGCAAAGCCTGGAAGATCACTTATAGTCCATAATACTACTACACGCAATTGAAAATTCTGCTTTGTGAAAGCATCATATGTTTTAACTTCAGTATCCCATAATTCCTTTAGCTCAGTTATTAATGGTTGTAAATAAATATCAAGATATGTCTCAGTTCATTGGGGCCAAGTATAAGCAAGGACAACATAAAAAATGATTTCTTCATGTAATCTCCAAGTGGTAAGTTGCATGGCACTAAAACTACTGGCCATGTACTCTGGATCACATTCATAGTTCTAAATGGATTAAAACCATCACATGTCAAACCTAGCTTAAATTTGTGAAGCTCTATTGCAAAGTCTAGAAAGTTGTAATCAACAGTTTGCCAAGTAGGAGAATCTACTGGGTGCCTCATAATACCATCTTTAATACCTTCTTCTTTATGCTACCTCATAAGGGATACATTGTAAGAATTCAAAAATAGCCATTGCAATCTTTGTTTCAAGGGAAAATGCATAACGACTTTAGCTAGAACCTCCTTACGTCCCTTAATGTTTGTAGAAGAAACACCATTTTCCGCTTCAGGTGTTGGCACTACCCACTGCAGTTTATAGCAAATATCACTTAATCTTGTTTTCATTCATACCCCAATACAACATGCAATCATTGTAATGTGCATCAATTTTCTTATAGTTTAACCCTAAATCTCTCATTATCTTTCGAGTCTCACAATAATTCTTTAGTCATTGCACACCTTCTACAAATGATTCTTTTCAACAAATCTAACATCATTGTAAATGAAGCATCACTCCAATTCCCAAGACACTTTATTTCGAGCATTCTAAATACAAAAAACATTTTGAGAACTTTCTACAACCAAGATAAAGTTCTTGTTTAGTATCTTGCATAAGCTTATAAAAATTTTCAGCTTTCTTACAAGGCTTTTCTACTTCAGTTCTTGGCAAATCTTCTTATTGGTGACCTTTTGTTTGTATCCCAAATGCATCATATAGCATTTCTTGCATTTTATCGAATGGATATATTCTACCAAATAAATTAGATAAAGGAATTTTGAAACCTGAAGTTTTAGCACAATTAAGAGAAAGGTAAAAACCAAGGAGGAAGTTAGTAGGAGGAAGAATTTAGATAGGTGATGGAGGATTAGGTAAGAGGCAAAAAAGAGTAGCAATTACAGAACGTTTCAAAAGAGGTTGAAGAGAAGAATGAGTGTTTTTTAAAGGAACAACAGAGGGTGAAACAGCTGGATCAAGAAGGTTATCAACAACTCCAAGACCTTTATCAAATAGTCTATTAAGACCATGAAAACATACATCATCAGAATTCACACAATATGTTTCATTAAACGCATTTGACATCTCCTTTTGAGCATCAACAGAATTCAAAGCAACATCATCGGTTTCTTCATCATTAACAACCATTTTATTCTGCCCAATAGTGGTAATAGAGTCAAATGTAGCAAATTTCAAAGTCAAAATATCCAAATAAGGATTATTTCAATCCAAACAAAAATTGAGAATTTCAACATGAGATAAAGTTCCACATTCGTCTAATAACATAATCTCCCTATTATCCATAGAATCAATGGGATTTATAGCATAGTCAATGCTATCCCTACCATTTAAACCAATATCACCAAAGTCATCTTTATTTTGTGCATTTATCAAAGAATCAAAACTAGTTACTTCGTTCATCCTATTCTCAATAATGATATCCATAGGATCTTTTCTAGAATTGTTCATGGGTTCAGTACTATCCCTATAAACATTTTAATTCTCAATGCAATTATCAAGAGCAGTAAAAGAATTACTCACTTGGACTGAACTCAGCATAGTAGAGATGTTCTGTTTCTCTGATTACAACACTTTACTATGTTATCCTTTCTCTATTCTCTTAACATATACTGGCTTCTTCCTCTTTTCTCCCTTTTTTTCCTTCCCGTTGACTTTTTTTCTCTTGGGGAATTTTCTCTTAGGTAGCCTAGGGGCATTCCCACCGATATAGCAAAACTGGATATCATGCCCTATATGTCTACAATGAGAGCAAAACTTAGGACAATTTTCAAAAATAAGTTTGATAGCCAAGGAATGAGGCCCTTGTTCCAACTCTAGCTATTCGGGCATGGGCTTTGTCAAATCCACTTCAACATAAATTCTGGCATAGCTAATTCTCTCTTTTTTCATAGTGAGATCGTCCACTCTGAGAGAAGTCCTAATTATTTAAAGGGCTTTGTAATTGAACAAGTATGGAGGTAATCAATTAATTTAATCCACATCGAGGCAACAGATGGTTCGTATTGTGAATTGAAATCTAGAGAGTATTTGAAGGGACGCGTAGAAAACCCATCATGAGCCATTCATGGCGAAGTGTAATAGAAGAGTAATCTCTTGCATTGATGAAAATGAATAGGATATGTTTTTGGTTCATAAATCAAATAGAATATCCCCCTACAAGATTGATCAAGTTAATAAATTTGACAATAGATTAAAATTTTGGTAGCCCAAATGAGAACTTGCCAATAAGGGCAAATTGAAATAATTTAGAGAACTCCTCAATTTCAGCCATTGAAAAGAAGACTTTAGGCTTGCTGATAGAATAGGAAGTGGAACCAACCCTAGGACCAATAAAATTGAGGAGAAAAGGTGAAGTATTTGGGTCAAAAGCATGCAGTTTAGACCACTCATTATCAACTTCATAGAAAGATTGAGGTAAAGGGGGTTGGCCATAGGTTTTTTTACTAGAGGTAGGGGTTAGAACAAAAGTGGCTAGATTTGGTGACGAACAGTTAAGAGCAGGTGACAAGCAAGGAGAAGGTAGGGGAAAAATGGGTCCATGAATGATAGAAAAGAAAGGTCCCCACCGACCGAAAGAGTAACAATAAAGGAAGGGGGTGGGTGGCCAGAGCTCAGGCTAAAGAGAGAGGAGGCAAATTAACAAGAAAGGAAAGAAAAGAATGATGGAAAGAGATTAAGGTAGAGAGAATTAGGAGAATTCTCTCTCTCTAGAAACATAATCCTGAACCTCTTGAAGTTTGAATTCTCTGAAATAAGAAAATAAATTAGATACAGATTATCTTATAGTGTGCAACTCTCCATGAAGTACCCATTCAGTGTATCTATCTAAAAATCCTTCCCAAACTAAATGGGCTTCAACAATTTTACGTTTTTTGCACAAGCTATTTTTACACTTTTTACAAGGGCACAATATTGTTTCATCCTTTGAATTTGAGAAAGCAAAATCCAAAAAAGCTCCAATCCTTCATGGTATGCTTTACTTGATCTTGGTTGATTCATCCAACTCTTATCCATATTGATATCATTAAAAATAAACAAATACTTGAGAAATAGAAAGATATAATAATATATAGGATAACATATTAATATAATAGAAACACAATTTCTAAATAGGTTCACTTAGTAATTAAATAAAACTCAAAACCTGTAATATTAGGCCTCATATTTTTTGTACTGTGATCCTTGATAAATGAATGACTTAAACAATTATGAAATGAAGAAAAACATATCATTGTCCCTAATTAGTTAGACATATCATAGACAAGAACATTATAAAAAAAATTTGTGGCAAAACAATTGGCTTAAAATTCTGAAATGGATAATGCTCAAACATATAGTTATATGAATAAATACTATTTCAAAAAGATTATTTGAGAGCAAATATGATCTAATATTATATTATTTGAATATGTATTATGCATGTGCTCATTTTTAATTATATAGAAGAGTTTTGATATATGTCACTACAGTATTTGAATTATAATTATAAATGGAGTTAAGTTAATACTTATTGATAAAATATTATAAATGCTTAAGATTTATAACTTTACGTTTTCAATAAATAATAATTTATATTTCAAAATAGAGTAAATTGGGCATGTGAATGCAAATCAAAATATATTTAAAGTTAAGTTATAAATCAAATGGAATAAGAGTCAATTGGAAAAATACTCAGCAGATTACTTTACCATTATTTATCTCTCTCTCTCTCTCTCTCTCTCTCTCTCTCTCTCTCTCTCTCTCTCTCTCTCTAGTTATTGTAGTAACCAAACATGCAAATATTTAGTTATTTATAGATCTAAAAATAGTCTACTTTGAAATAAAGATGCCAGACTTAAAAACATCAAAAAGAGAGTTACTAGCCACATGCAAGGCAACTGGCTTTTCTATCCTTTATTTATCCTTTTCTATCCTTTCTATGAAAAGAAGTTAAAACCCATATGGAAAATATTTTTGATTAATGAATTAAGGAGCTACTCAGAAACCATTAAGATTCTTATGAAAGATTACTTGTATATTTTTATGATGCCATTTCTTCAACTATTTCCTTATGTCAAATTTTTGTTATGTGAAAATGATTATCTACATTTATTTTGAAGTAAACTAACTACACATGTTGTTATTGCAATTTATAATTTGATATTTTCTATATAGTATAGTGAATTTTGAACTTACATATACGTTGGTAATAACGAAATTTTGAAACTTATATAGCTAATTCATATGCCCATATAGTCAATTAATTTTACAATTTAAACTAAATAACTATTAAATCATAATTTTGTACTTTATGTCTTATCAAAACAATGATGTGTGAATTATTTACTTTTAATCAAGGAAAGAAGCTAAAGAAGATAATTAATTATTTTTCTTATTCTTTCTTCCTAGATATCTTTTTATTCTTTCTTTTGAATTAATTATATATTTTTATTTAATTGTTTTTTAAGAAATAGAATAAGAAACGGGGAATACCCGCAAAAGTCCTCGCATCCATTAGGTGTGGAGATGGGTACAAAGTTTTGCTCACCATATGGTATAGAGATTGGTTAGGAAAGAAGGGATGGGGATGGATATATGGAACAATCAATAAAAGCAACCCTTGGATAGAGTTTACTTAATCTATTCACCAAAAGTCTTCACTAAGTACAAACATCTAAACATGCCTAGTGCAATTAATTTTTAATCATTCAAAAAACACATGTGCATCATCTAAGTACACATTAATGGTACAAAAGGTCATTGCATTAAAATATAACTAGCACTAGCACAACAATTTGTAAAAGTAAATAAAAATGGAGACATAAACACAAGAAATCACTTATAACATTTAAACAAATTGAAATTCATGAAAAGGGTACCTTAAATGCCTCAGTCCAATATTCAACTCCCACCTTCAACCTTCAAGTGCACTTTTAAACTAAAACACAAAATGAAAACCCCCTAAGATTATATATAAAGGTTACCTTAATGAATTAAGCTACATCATTAAATTAAATATCTAAGAACAAAATACCACATATTATAATAATTAAGCAAAGCCCAACAAATTAGCATTTAGCCCACCACAAATAAGTTCCATCCTACAAAATCATGAATTAAATCCCAAAAACAAAAGTGGGAGGTCCAAAGTCAACTCTACCAACATAAATTGAAGATGCCAAAAAGGGGTAGATTTCGATTACTCAATTCAATGAGAATTTCTACCCAACATTCCTAGATTGGATTTCTCAAAATAGCAAAATTTTTAGCAAATTGAGAGGCCTCCAACTTCAAGTTCTCATTTTAGTGCAAAAGAGGAGAATAGCCTTTCAAACAACCTAGGATCACATGCCCATTCAAGCAAATTGTATAACTAAAAGAAAAATTCACTCTCCAAAGTGCCTAAGCTCAATCCACCATGACAACAGCTTATCAGCAATTGTATTACTCTAGTAGCAAAGATAAAACAACAACAAAGCATCCAAATTTGCAACAAGAAAATTCGAGGCTTATCTAATGCAATCAAAACAAGCAAGTTGCAGTAACACCAAGTTCTAGCAATAGGTTCCAGCAAACCAAACTAAAATTCAAGTTCCAAAAAAGGGCTTACTGATATAATATATAACCCTATTCTGCATTAGTATCTGACAAACATTTCGTGTGATTATTGCATTCAGACAACTTGATTGTCTCAACGACACTTCTTACTAGTTTTGACGGAGCACTTTTAGGGAAACTCTGCTTCATCAGATGGTTGTGGTGGCAAGGGGATGCTAATGTAACAGATATCTTGGTTTGGTTAAGGCCAAGGCTAGCTGTTGATGAGTGGTTTTTAAGGGATACAATTTATCTAGTGTTATTCAAGTTCTTAGGGTAGTTGGGTGGGGATTAACTTATCAACATAATTTTGCCATGCCCATCACTGTTCCCAAGCACCACCACTTTTAGAACTAAAGTGTAAAAAATTAAAACTTCAAATGATAATTCCCACAAAGCATAAATTATCAAATAAGAAACCACACCCACAAACAATTGTACCTTATGAAACAAAAAATAAAATTCCACAAAAAGATAAAAATCTCCTGCCTACAATGTAGTATGAAAGTACTAATACCATTAACAGCATTTCATATTAATGTTCCCACCTCATATCAAAAAAATCCCTTAAGCAGTTTCCCCATTAAAAACATTCTAATTAAAACACACTAAATAACAAAAATTTATGAAATTGGTAATTAAAATCCAAGCTTAACCTTCAACTCAATCTTGAGGAATTTCCATATCTCTATCAATGATCTCCTACTGCAAATCTTTGGAATCCTTGCCATCCACGATGCACCCAACAGAATAATCAACACCAAATTATCATAAAACCTTTAAATAATAACCTATACACAAGAACCCCAATATTCTCACCTTCAATGTGTGTATTTTTGTACAAGCAAATAAAGAACATCCACAATCTTCAAATAATAACAATAATCTTCAAAGAGGATGGCGTGAAGTTTGTGGCTATGTAGTTTGGGGAGTGTGGGAGGTTTATATATAATTTCCTATGGGTGTTGTGTGTGCAAGACAGCAAGACAGAAACTAAAGATAGGAAAAGAGAGGAGACTCCAAATTGGGCTGAGGATTTGGGATGAACTTGGGAAGTATGGAAAAAGAATAATTAAGGTACCAAATTTTTTTTCCTTTTTATTAATAATATATGTTAATTAATAATATATGCCAAAGGATTTCTGAAATATTAATAATATTTCTTTTCTTTTTTATTAATAATATATGTCAATTATGTAAACTATAATTTATTTTAGACATTTGCGCCAAATTTTTCTTCTTTTTTTCCTTTGGTGTTAATATGTGTCAATGAGACAAAATCGTTTTTTGAAATATGAACCAAATTTTTGTCCCACTTTTTTGTTAATATTTGTTATTAGGTGACCTTTAAAAGTGTCACAAAAATAAAAATACAAATACTAAGTATAAATAAAAAGAGTGTAAATAAGACATTTTTGTGCAAGTGTCACAATAAAAATACAGATATCAATTATAACAAAACATCTTTATAAAAGTGTCTTTATGGAAAAACTTAATGAGACACTCTTCAAAAAGTGTGATTATAAGAAAATAAATAATTAAAATATTGAGACACTTTTCAATAAAGTATCTCAATAGAAAGGTTAATGAGACACTTTTTCAATAGTGTCACATAAAATGTGTCTCAAAAAATATTTTTTTCTACTAGTGGCTCATGCTAGCATATGAATTAACACTTAAACATATATTGACATATTTCAATTTAACACATCAAGAGTCACAAGCAACATCTCCAAACTCTTAAATTCACCAATTGAATCAAGGATTTGGAAATCTAGAAATCTATCACATGAATCAATTCAATAAATCCTTATTTAGACCTGAAGATGGCTTTGATACCACTTGAAAAAAGAAGATAGGCAAGGATCCATAATTAAAACCAAATTAAAGGTAATATTAACTTGCAATCTCCATTTCAAGGATCAATCAACATGTCATAAACCAGGGTTTGGAAGCAAGAAAGTTACCTTTGAAGAAAATCAAGGCAACAATGTGGATCTTCCTCTTGGACTCCTTCAAAGCAAGATCTATACTCTCTACTTCAAGGATCAACTTCACCACAACTAAGGCTCCATAATATAGCAACTTTTCCTCACCAAAATACCTCCAAAACAACCTCAAGATGGCCAAAAAGGTGGAGGAAAGACAGCTCCAAAAATCAATCACAATAGAAGGTTCAATCTCCAATCCTAAACTTCCAAAATGTGAAGCTTCTAATGGTGATCCACACAAATAGGAAGAACTTTAAAATCCTCATACTCTAAGCTAAAATAGAATGGGGGAAATAGACGATAGGAAAGAGATAGAGAGTGGGGTGGCGGTTTTGGGGGTGAGATGAAAGGGAGAGAATTTAGAGAGATAGTTACTCAACACGTGAGTTATGCTATCTTTTGGAGGGAAAATGAAAGCATGGAATAAGCAAGCATAGTTGGCCACTGTAGGGGGTATATATAGTGTGAATGGAAGCTATTGGAAACTTCCTTCACACTTTGCTCACTTGTGCCAACTTGCCAACTTGCTAAATATTAATCTTGTTTGAATTGGATTTTAATTTTATAAATTAAAAATTCTAACTCAACGAATTCAAATGGACTCTTCCATTTGATTTTCATTTGATTTCTCTCCAATTAAATCCACTAAACTCTTTAAGTTGACTTTGAATAATTAAATTATCACATGGGACTAATTAAATGAACTTCTTAATTTAATTGGCCTAATTTAACACTTTAAATTATTTTTATTAATTCAATACTTAAATTAATCAAGCTAAACTGACTAATTGATAATTGGCCAAACTTATTTTCTCTCCCTTAGGCAAAACCGCCCAATGCAATTTTCTAGCTTCTTAGAAAATTCTTCTTACCAAATGAGAGAACTGTTAGGCTTTTGTGTGAGATCCATTAGGTTCACCAATTTATTAGACATAGGCCCACAACTTTTCATGATGTTTTGAATAAAAAAAATATTTGAATTAGCTTAAACTCTTTTAAACTAATAACTCTATTAATTAATCTTCATTAATTGAAGAGTACCTAATTCCGATAGTCAATGCCTAGCACAAGCCTATGGTGCCCAATGAATTGCATAAATGAATCATATCAAGGTGAACCATTATTGCTTATGATTGCTGTGTAAATATGGTCCTCTCATTTCATATCTCCCAAAAGGGGCCTAAGGCAAAATATTTGTTAGCTCACTGATTGCCTCAATAATTATATATCTATTCTTGATGTTCAATTCTTGTTATGACCTCAACATTGAAAGACTCCTTTTTCAAAATTGAAATTAATCATCTTAGAATACATAGAAGATCAACTTGTTCTTCACCAATAGGCAAACTAGATTCTATCTTAGAACTCACCAACTTCCATATTTAAATAGCTTGCACTTAACCTAAGCCCCAAGTGACCTACTACGTGGTTAAAGCAAAATTAAAGCATAAAGGCCCAAATAATTTTAGTGAATTGATTTATGCGATGGATTGATGCTAGATCGAGTTTATGGATGGTTTTGTGTGTAGCTCTTAATGTGTCGAATTGAAATATGTTAATATGTGTTTAAGTGTTATTTCATATGTTTGCATGATTTTGATTCAAATCTTATGAAGTTAAATATTGATTTGGCATTGGATTATGTTATATGTTGATATAGCATGTTAATTATAACTTTAATGTGTTTTGGCTATTTTTGGATCCAATTGAATTGGAGTTAATAGGAATTGTTTGAAGAATGTTGATTATCACTTAGATTTGATTTTTGAAGCAATTTGAGCACTTGAATTTCCATTTTTAAAAGTATTTAGAACATGAAAATTTGTCTAAATTGTGGAAACTAAGTTGTGAAAGTGACCATAAGAGTTTGGCATACGAAAAATGCAAAAGGGGACCAAAACTAGGCAACTAGGTGGTTAAGCACAAGTTGTTGCCCTGCCCAGTAGCGATTGGGCCTGGGCAGCCAACTATGAGCAGCAATCATGCCAAGGCTACCTTATGGCCATCTTAGGACCATTTGTGACATTTTGTGCTTCTAACTTATTGTTCACACATATTTAGATGCACAAAACTTGTGCAAGTGTTTCATAATAATGTTGGACATTTTTGCAAGTTTTTAAAGTTAAGTTTAAGTTAATATTCAATTTGATGCAAAAATGAGATGCATAAAGAGTTATGCTTATTTTTTCCTATTAATTAATTGTTTATGAGATTAGTATTTAATTGGATAGGTTGAATGCCAATTCTTATTATTGTTCATTTAATTGTTGAATGAATGATAGATGATGAATAGGGATAACATAAGCCTTTAAATTAGTTTTATTTGTTTCAAAGTTGTCTAAAAAGGGTTTTATTAAATAGGGGCTTGTATGCCTCTTGATTTTTTACTTTGTAATTATTATAAGAGTAGAACTCTAAGGGTGAAGATTTCTTTTCTCTTGTAAAAGTTGTAAGGTAACAGGGAGGCTTGAAGACCCATGAATGTAGGGGATACATTTATGCATACATTTATGTAATAGATAGGATTTAATCAACCCACATGAAATCAACTAAGTAGTGCACCTATAGCTCTAACTTGAGCTACTTGGTTAAGGCTCATGGTCATTCCGCCCTAGGAGCAGGCTAGGTGCAATTACTTATTTATACTTTTCTTTATCCTATTGATGTATTTAATGCATATAGAAAACCTAAATAAGAGAAAATAAAATTGATGAGATATTTTAAAGTAAGAAAAACGCTCAACTTAGAAATGTTTAAGTTTAGCAAAGTCGGATACAAATTAAAATGAGTTTTAGTTAATTCAATCCTTCTACCAAGATGAGGTGACATTAGATGCTACCCTAATTTAGTATTGGTACATAAGTCGTGGGACATTCTATTAGAGAAAAGCTATGTTTACTTCCTTGGCATATGATGCACTTTAATCACTTTAATTTAAAACTCACTAGGGTAATGTTTGTTTAAAAATTATGTGTTTTGGATTATATATTTTGGGAGAATGAGTTTTGGTGGTGGGGTTGGAGAATGTGAAATTTGTATTGAAAAATGTGATGTATGTTTGTTTATGATTTGAGAATAGTAAGAAAATTATTTTGGAAAAATTTAGTATGTTTGTTTATGTTTTGGGGAGGGAAAAATTCTACTATAATAGTCAAATCAATGTCTTTTTATTGAATTTTGAGGGTGTAAATGAAATTTAGTAGTATTTTTTATTATGATATAATAATAAAATATTGTGATATATAAATGTATGTATATGTGATGGTACTGATTGTCATGTAAAAAATATGAGGTTTTTGGTCATTTGCTAGTTAAATTACAAGGATAATCTGGTCATTTTAGGAACCATCTTGGGAGAAAAGGAAGGCATATGTTTGGTTACATTATCCCAAAATAATTTTGTTTTGGGAGAATATAACCAAGCAAAGCCTAGGTTATTATCTCACGAGTCATGAAATGTCATAGAGGAATTTATAATTAAAGATTGATTGGTAGGTACAACTTAACATCTATTAGTATAGATGTCACATGAGTTTTGGGTCTACATGAAAAGTGAGGCAAAGCATATCAAGGGTTGCATAGAGAAGTAATTAACAATAGTTGCTTACCATAGAATTGTTTGTAAATATCTCACAAGTCATGGGTCCACAAATGATAACTTTTAGACCCTAATTCTCACTAGGAAATGTGATTTCTTGAATTCCATAGAGGGTAAGGACTTTGATAAAATAGTGGGAGAAAAACATGTTTGAAAGTCCATAAACTTGTTTTCTAATATCAAATTCAATCACATGCTTATATTCTCTTTCTCGCTTTCGTAGATTTTTGAAATCTTAATCAAATGGCAAAGAATCAACTAAGTGTTATCTTGGAAACTAATAAACTTACCGGGCCTAACTTCCATGATTGGTTAAAAAATTTCTAAATTATTCTTAACTCTAAAAAGAGAACATATGTCCTTACTCCATGTCCGCTGGACACCATTGGTGATTATGCTGATGATAAGGCCACGAAGCATTCACAAAATGGGTTGAAGATGATCTTCAAACCCATTTCCTCATGATTACATCATGTTCAATGAGCTTCAAAAATCTCATGAAAACATAAAGACTATTTATAGGATTTATTTGCACTTATAAGAGTTGTATGGGGGTGTAATCTATAGATGGGCATCTCTTGTTGTCTATAGAGCTCTTTAAGAGTAGAACAATTAAAGAGGCAAGTGTCCCTGACCATGGCCTTAAGACGATTAGTCTCATTGAGAAGCTTGCTCAATTGGACATAGTTATGGACAAAGACCTTTATGTGGATTTAACCCTCCAATCATTACCAAGCTCATTTAACCAATTCATTATGAAATTCAACATGTCCAAACAAAAGGTTACGATTAATGAATTGGTTAATATATTTATGACCGCTAAGTGGACTTTGAAAAAAGACAAGCCTTTGATGCTTGCATCATCTTTCAAGTCTAAAGGCCGTATGGTAAAAGGGAGTTAAGAAGATGAAGAGTTCTTTTTCGAAAGAGAAGAAATTGTTAAAATCCTCTAGAGGAGTTAAGGAGAAAAAAAAAGGATAAGAGGGATGCCACATATTTCTACTGTGTTGAAATTAGGCATTGAAAACGCAACTACAAGGAATATGTTGCAACCTTTGGGAAGGGTATGTTGTTCATTGAAGGTCACTTAATCATAAATTCTTTCTCGTAGGTATTTGATATAACATGTGATTCTCATCTTTATAATTCGTTATAAGGGATAGAAAGAAGAAGGATACTTAGTGGTAGGGATATGATCCTCCACCTTGGAAATAGCACAAAGTTTATGACAAAATTGAAGTCATAGTTAGGTTAGACTTAGGGAATTCTTACATTGTATTGGATCCTTGCTTTTATGTAGCCAATCTTATTATGAACATCATTTCAGTTCATACCCTAGACAATGAACGATATGATGTTTCTATTAGTGATGGGAAATTGGAAGCAACAAAGAATGGTTCTTTAATTACAAATGGTATTTTAGAAAATGGATTATACATATTAGATTCCAAATCATCACTTATGCACATTCAAAGCAACAAGAGAAAATTAGATAACCAAGAAAGTGCCATTTTATGGCATGCAAGACTAGGACATATTTCCAAGAATAGGATGAATAGATAGAAGCTCTCAAAGCACTAAATGTTAGTGGCATGAAAGACTTTCTTACTTGTGAATCTTGTTTAGAAGAAAAAATGTGAAAGTAGAAGTAAGCTAAGGATCCATGATATAAAATCATAAAAAGGTTAAATATAACTTAGTTACTCCACTCCAAGGATCTAATCATGCTTATAATAAATATTTAAGCTTAGAAAAGTTACCTTGAATGCTAAATCCAAAGGTAAGAGGAAGAAGACTTCAATGAACTCTTCAAAGGAGCAAACACGCACAACAGAAAGTCGCTAACAGATGACCTCCTTAAACAACTCTAAAATTATTCAAAATTTATAGAGAGCACCTAAACACACCAAGGAGGATTCTGTAAAAATTTTGTGCAAATCAAAACTTCTTAAGTCCTTCAAATATGCCACAGAAGTTACTAGACAACAATAGTTCACCAAGGAGCACCAAGTCCCCTAAGTGTTAGACCTCTAATGTAATAATCCACACACCCAAGGACAGCTCTAATCAGCCTCAAATATTATGGAACACTTGGGTATGAAGGTGAGGAAGTGGCTTTTAGAGAGGAATTGGAGAGGGAAAGTGTTTGGAAAGTGTGAATCTTCAACACATGAAATGTCGCACTTTTGGAGGAAAAATGGAAATCTAGAGGATTACCATCTAATGGCCGACCACCTTGGCTATTTATAGAGAGAAAGGTGTGATGCAAGTTGGCATCATACCTCCCATATTTTTTGCCAACTTGCATGTGAATTTGAATTTTGCATGCATTTGCATTTGATTAACATCTACATTTCATCTTATGAAATGTAGTGCAAATTAACTCTAAATAAATTTCAAATGAACTCCTCATTGAATTTCCCTTCAAAATCCAAATACTTACTTTAATTAAATTAACTCTTTAATTTAATTAATTAATTTGACTTAACGCTTAAGTCAATTAACTTAACTCTTTAAGTCAACTTAACTAATTAATTGTCGTATGAAACCAATTAAATTAATTTCTTAATTTAATTGTTCTAATTTAACTTCTTAAATTATTTTAATTAATTTAACAATTAAATCAATCAATCCAAGATGATAAAAAATTTAGTTAATTGATTTTCTCTCCAAAACGCCTAGATAGGATTTTCTAACTCCTTAGAAAATTCCTCTCATCAAGCAGAACTTCCTTTAGACTTTTGGATGTGATATATTAGATTTATCCATTCATTAGACATGAGCTCACAACTCACTATGATATTTTGGATATTGAAATATTCACATTGGTTTAAACTTCTTTAAACTAATAAGTCTTTCAATTAATCTTTATTAATCGAAGAGTATCTAATCTCCATAGTTAATGTCTAGCAACAAACCCATGGATCCCAACTAAGTGGATGAAATGAATATATCTTAATGAACCATTCTAGTTCTAAGCTTATCACGCAAATATGGTCCTTCTATTTCTTATCTCCTGAAAGAGGCATAGAAAAAGATGTTTGTCGGCTCCCTTATAACCTCGATAACTATGTTTCTAATTCCAATGATCGATTTTCCTTTACAACCACATCTTTGGAAAACTCCTTTTCTAAATTATCATACTACTTTGCACAAGAATTTCTTGAAATTGATCATTATAGAATACATAGGAGACGCATTCGCCCTTTATTATGACGAAGAGGCGGATCTCATTTTGGATCTCACAAAACCTCCATGTCTAAGTACCTCATATCTAATCTCAACTCAGACCACTACATAGTCGGTGAAGAGTCAAAGTATGAGGATCTAAACACGAGGTCACCATGGATCCTTATGTCAAAGGACTAATTATATGTGCTAGCGTAAGCTGGATAACTTGCTACTACCAACTTGCCACTCCAGCTCTTTAGTGAATTTTCTAGGTGGGTCTTCAATTAACTTATTCTCTAACAAGTATCTACTAATATGCACCTATGTCTAACATGGATTTCTCATGAAATGGAGCAATATCCAACTCCTTGGATTATGTATTATTAGTGCAAATCTATTCGAATCTTAGATGCCCCCATCTCATAAGATTATATGACTTGGAATATTTAAAATCATGACTATGTAAGACCTATTTCATGATCATCACCCAGTGCATGACCAAGAGCCCATTTGGATTCATTTCCAAACCCCATTTTCACTAATTCTATTATTTCAAAAATAAAACACATCACTTTTTATACATTTTCACCCAACATCATTTTTATTTTTATTTTCAAAACAAATTCTCCAATAACCTGTATATCTTTTCCCAACAACCATTTATCTTCTCTCCATTCCATTATTTATATCTCTCTCTCCATTCCATTCCTATTAGAACCAACATAATCATTATATTTCCAACATAATCATTACATTTCCAAATATTTCATCCAATCACATTTTCATTTTCACATCACATCACATAACTAATTTCCACTAATTTGGAAATGCTGGAAACTAGAAATCAAAATGAAAATGAATCCTAATGAGGCTAAGTCCCATAGTCATATGTGATTTAGCGGCTTCAACCAAATGCTAATGCAGTAAATGAGCATAAGATGAAGTGGCCATTTATATAAGAATATCATTCAATTAATATTGTATCACAAGTGAAATAGTTTACATGCGAATCTAATTAGATATGGGGCACTATTCCAAAAAAATGACCAAGACTTCTTTTGTAGGACAAATAGAGCATTCTATAAGTCCTTTGAATTCGATCCATATGAACGTATGCGGGCTACTAAAAGTTAGTGCAAGATGAGGTTATTCTTACTTCATTACTTTTGCTGATGATCATACTATTGGAATAGTGCCTGACAAGCCAATTAGATTGGCCTTATAAAACTATTTCCTTGTAAAACAATCTTAATTGAATTATATTCTTTATATGGCCATCTTTATCTTATGCTCATTATTTTTCACAAGTATTTGGATAAAGCCCTTAGATCACACTAGACTACTGGACTTGGCCAGTTCATTAGGTAGTAATCATGGAATAAGTCTCACACAATCATAATTTTAAATCTTCCAAATCATAAGATCTTATGAGATGGGGCATCTGAAATCTAGACAAACTTGTACTAACAATGCATAAATCCAAGAGTTAGAGATTGCTTCGTTTTATGAGCAACTATATGAGATATAGGAGCATATTCATAAGTGCTTATTAGAGAACAAGGCACTGAAGACCCCTCAAAAAATCTACTAGATAGTCATAGTAGTAAGTCAATAGTGGCAAATTCTACCGCTTATGCTAATGCATATTATTATTCCTTTGACTTAAGGATCCATAATAACCTTGTGTTTGGTCCATATGCTTTGGCTCTTGATCACTTAGCGGGTCTTTCGGGTTGAGGTTAGGCATGAGCTACTTGGTATGGAGATTTGTGAGATTCAAGATGGAATCTGACTCCTCGCTTTTGTGAAAAGTGAGTGCATCTCCTATATATTCTA
The DNA here is from genome assembly GCA_014898725.1 of Jacaranda copaia. Classification (NCBI taxonomy): domain Eukaryota; kingdom Viridiplantae; phylum Streptophyta; class Magnoliopsida; order Lamiales; family Bignoniaceae; genus Jacaranda; species Jacaranda copaia. Next base: position 110,620 of record JACGDI010002022.1, read on the forward strand.
TAAATATTGATTATAAGAAATTCTTGCACAAGGTGGTGTGATAATTTGAAAAAGGAGTTTTTCAAAGGAGAGGTCACACAACGGGATTGAACATTGAGAATAAAGGCTTAGTATTGAGGTTATGAAAGAGTCAACTAATATCTTGCCGTAAGCCTCTTTCGAAAGATAGAAGACGGAAGGATTGTATTTGCATGGTACACGTAGAGCTATGATAGTTCTCTAGAATATTCATCTTGACCATTTAATTGGGCTCCATATGCTTGAGGTTTGACATTGATCATGGAGATTGGGTACTCTTTAATTAATGAAATTAATTGAATTGAGTTGAGTAGTTCAAAAAGAGTTTTAAATTAAAATGAATATATGATATTCAAAAGTCACAAGGAGTTGTGAGCCCATGTTTAATGAATGGTATAACCTAGTGGATCACACACAAAATTCAATTAGCTTCCATGCATTATGGAACAATTTTCTAAGTGTTAGAGATTTTTTCTTGGTGATCGATTTTCAAGGATACAAATTAACAGTTAATTTTGGCTTGATTAATTTAAGTGTTAAATTAATCAACTAATTTAAGGAGTTAAATTAGATCAATAATTAAGGAGTTAATCATTTGGTGCCAAGATGACCATCAATTGGTTAAGTTGACTCAAAGAGTTAACCAAATTAAGCTTAAGAGTTAAACTTGTTTGATCTAAGAGTTAAATCAAAAGTTAAATAATTAAATTAAAGTGTTTAATTTAATTAATGGGAAGAATAATTCTTGGAGGGAAAATTTAAGTGAAGTGTTCATTTAAACTAGCATTTTAATTAATTTGAAATTAGATTCCAAATGTGATTGAAATGCACATGAAATTCAAGTAAGACTTGAATTTGAATTTGCTACCTTAGCATGCCACTTCGGTTACCTTGAGGAAGGTGTGATGCCAACTTGCATCACACATTCCAGCATCTATATATAGATATATAGGTGCTAGGATTGGCCAGCTCATAGAAAGTGTGAAGAATTAGATTCTTTGCATTTCCTCCAAAAACTCTCTATCTCCATGCATTGCATCATGTCTTGAAGTTTTACATCTCTTTTTCTTCCTACCCTAAACATTGGACTCCTCTGCCTTATTTTATCCTCTCCAACTTCAAATTCTAGTGAGACGAAATTGAAATATTAATTGGTTTGTGGATCATAACAATAGAGGCAAAGCATTTGACTTGTTAGATTTTGGAGATCCACCTGCAGTAGCTTCAAATTGGAGAATTTGTCTAGAGTGATCCAAAATGATTTTTGCTCCAAATGTTTCATGGTTTCTTTCTCAATGTGTGGATACATTTTATATTTAATTTGGTGATTTTTGGAGTAGTTGAACTAGGGGAATTATTGCTATCTTTTTACTATGCTGATTTCATGCAGTTTATGGATCTCAGAGAGATCTTTGATTTTCTCCTTGATTTTGAACTACAAGAGGTAATTCTTCATCCTAATTCAAATCTATAGCATGATTAGATCCCTAGTTGTATGACTAGCCTAGTTAATTTACGCTTATGAAGTTTTTATTATTGGATCCTAGTACTATTCTTACTTTCATATACTTGGTTCAAACATGCATATCTTATGAAGTACAAGTCCAAAGCTTTTGAAGGAATGAAGTACAAAAGCAACAAGGACTTAGTATTAAAGCCTTTTAATTTGGATCAAGGTAGGGAATACTGAAGTATTAATTTCTTAGATTATCTAAAATAGAATGGGATCCTCCCACAATGGACTCCACCCGATACACCCCAACATAATGGAGTAGCTAAAAACAAACTGTACTTTGTTGGACATAGTACACTCCATGATGAGCTTCACTAATGTACCTATCTCCTTTTGGGGATTCACCTCAACAAAAATGGTAAAGATACTAAATATAGTATCTTCAAAGTCATTGCTAAAGACACCACATGAGATGTAGTATAGAAAAGCACCATTTTATTCTTATCCAAGAGTTTGGGGGTCTCCCGCATACATCAAGAGATTAGTAGGTGACAAGTTGGATGCAAGATCCACTTTGTGCAAGTTTGTGAGATACCCAAAAAGGTCTTTGGGTTATTATTTCTATGACCCTCAAAACAAAAGGTGTTTATTTTGAGGAACACCAATTTTTTAGAAAAGAAGTTTCTATTGGATAGAAATGGCATTATCATTAAACTTGATAAAGTTCAAGATGATCGTATTATGCTACAAATAGTAGAAATAAAAAATTAACGCAAGCCTAACACACCAATCTCTAAAAAGGTTGGTCCGAGTTAAGAAATAGCTCAAAAGATTCGAATTCCTTCATGAGAAAGGACAAATAGATAGTGATCCAAAATCTATGAGGAAGGAAGCTATGTCAGACATAGATTTTGGATATTGGTTCGAGACCATGAAACTCAAAATGGACTTCATGTATTCCAATAAAGTATGAACTTTAGTAGATCCATTGAAGGGTATAGTACTTGTTGGTTACAGGTGGATCTACAAGCAAAAGCTAAGAGTTGATAGAGAGGCAATGATTTTTACAGCTGGACTAGTGCCAAAAAGTTATACTCAAAGACCTAATATTGACTTTAAAGAAACCTTTTCGCCAGTCGATATGCCAAGTTCAAAAGGATTATACTTTCCATAGCCACTTACTATGACTATGAGATATGGAAAATGGATGTAAAGACTACTTTTCTTAATGAAAACATTGATGAATATGAAGCAACTACATGGTTTTATATCCAATTGGAGTGAGCAAAAGGTTTTCCAACTCTAAAAGTCCATATATGGACTAAAATAAGCATCCCTAAGTTGAAATATACATTTTGATAAGACAATCAAATCATTTGGCTTTTGTAAAAAATGTGTATGAACCTTATGTGTGTAAAAAGACTAGTGGCAGTTCGATTTAGTTTGTTGTGCTCTATGTCAATTACATTCTTCTTATTGGTAATGAGAGATTAGAGTGTACTAAAGCATAGTTATCCTCATAATTATCCATGAAGGATTTGGGAAAAGCATCCTACGTATTAGGAATACAGATTTATAAATATAGATCAAGGAAAATGTTAAGGCTCTCCCAAACTGCGTACATTAACAAAATACTAAAGATGTTTAGTATGGAAGAATCCAAGAAGGGATTTCTTTCCATAGGACATGGTCTTCATCTTTTTAAGTCTATGGCCTCTAAGACTAAAGATGAGAGAGAAAGAATATCCCACATACCTTATGCATCCACAATAGGGAGCATAATATATACTGTTTAATGTACTAGATCGGATGTAGCACATACACCAAGTGTTACACGCAACTTTCAATCCAATCTTGATGAAAGTCACTGGACAACCATAAAAGCAATTTTGAAATACTTAAGAAAAATAAAGATTTGTTTTTAGTATACGGCAATTGAGAATTGAAACTTTAAGGGTTGTCAAATTTTAGTTTCCAATCCAATGAAGATGAACTCAAATACACCATAAGATTTATATTTTACCTTAATGGCAGCAGATTGAGCTGAAAGAGTTCCATACAAGACACCATGGCTAACTTAGGACCATGGCTAACTTAGGATTTAAATTTTACCTATTTTTGGTTTCATTTTATGAATCCTAATCTATCTACCTCTTTCAAGTGGTATCGCAGCTATCTTTATACCTAGATTAGGATCTATAAAATTAAATCAAAAGAGGTAAAATAAAACTAATCATCTCTTCCTAAGGATCAACTACATGCTAAAAATTAGGATTAGAAGGCTGAAAATTAGCTTTGAGAAAAGGAATCAAAGGAATCAACTAGATCTCTCCAAGGACTCCTCCAATAGAAGATCTACAAGCTCCAACACCTTGATCTAATTGTTCCACTTCCAAGCCTCCAAAAATTAGCAAACCTTGCACACTTTTTCACCACAAGAACAAAAAGCTACTAGATGAAATTCATAGGAAATCAAAGCTCATTGATTGTCCAAACAATACACCAAAATCAGGTATAAAATGATTCACCTACGAACTCTAAGCTCTCCAAGTGTTAAACCTCTAATGCTTAGTCCACACACCTAGGATTAGCTCTCAATCAACCTCACTTTGTTAGAGAAGAGAAGAAGAAGGTGATAAAAGAAAGGGGCAATTTTTGGAGGACGAGAAAGGGAGGAAAGAATTTTGGAAATGGTTATTCAACACATGAATTATACCACTTTTTAGAGGGAACATGTGAAAAGCTTCAATCAAAGCTCCAAGTGGCTGGCCATATGTATATATAGGAGAGGATGGAAGCCTGTTCCATCATACTCTCTATACGTGTGTGCCAACTTGCCAACTTGAATTATTTAAATTAAATGTGCATTTACATTTGCATTTACATTTCATCTCATGAAATGAAATGCCAACTTGCATAATTCAAATGGACTCTTACATTTGATTTCTCTCCAAACTTAAATTCCCAATTTAATTAAATTAACTCTTTAATTTAATTAATTTAACTTAACTCCTCAAGTTAATTAACTTAACTCTTTAAGTTAATTAGAGTTAACTTCTTAAGTTAACTTGATCAATTTATTGTCATATGTCACCAATTAAATTGATACCTTAATTTAATTGGTCTAATTTAATTGCTTAAATTATTATGATTAATTCAACACTTAAATTAATCAAGCCAAAATGATCAATTAAAATTAGTCAAAATGATTTTCTCTCCTTAGAATAAAACCACCTAGCATATGATTTTCTAACTCCTTAGAAAATCCCTCCTATCAAACAAGAGTTTTCTTAGGCTTTTATGTGTGACACATTAGGTCTGTCTATTCATTAAACATAGGCTCACAACTTATTGTGATTTTTGAAAATTAAAATATTCACTTTAGTTTAAACTTATTTAAACTAATAACTCTTTCAATTAATCTCTATTAATTGAACAGCACCAACTTCCATGGTCAATGTCCAGCAGGAAGTCTATAGACAACTAATTGGATGATTAAATTATATCTTGATGAACCATTATAGCTTACACCTACCATACAAATACAGTCCTTCCATATTCTATCTCTCAAAAGAGGTTCAAGACAAGATATTTGTCGACTCTCTAATAGCCTCAATAACTATATCTCTACATTCAATGTTTGATTCCCCTTTTATGAACTCATCTTTGGAAAACACCATTTTTAAATTGTCATACTACTTTGCACAAGAATTTATTGAAAACAATCATTATAGAATACAAAGGAATGTACTCGTTCTTCACAACAACAAGGAAACAAATCCTATCTTGAATCTCACAAACCCCTATGCTTAAATAGCTCATGCCCAATCTTAATGCTGAATGACCTACTACATGGTTGAGGAAAAGTCAAAGCATAAGGACCTAAACACAATGTTACTATCGATCCTCAAGTTCAATGACTAATTATATGCACTATCATAATCTTGAGAATTTGTCACTTCTAATGTGCTACTATAGCTATCTAGTGGATTCTCTTGGTGGGCCTTTAGTGAACTTATTCACTAACAAATACCTATTAACATGCATCCATGTGTTACATAAATTACCTATGAAATGGGTCAATATCCAACCCCTTGGAGTATACATCGATAGTGCAAGTATATTTGAATCTTAGATGTCTCATAAAATTCTATGACTTGAAATATTTAAAATCATGACCTTAAAGACTTCTTTCATGATCACCATCATATGTGTGACTAAGTCCCATAGTCTTGTATAATTTAAGAGCTTCAACCACATGCAAGTGAAGTAGAAAAGGTGTAAGTTGAAGATGACCATTTTATAAAAGAATATCATTCAATCAAGATTATCTCACAATTGGAGTAGTATTTACACACCACTTCTAATTGGCTACAGGGTACTATTCCAGCAAATACAATATTACTATGGAACCTTAAGTTAAAGAATTAATTAAATACACTATCGTAAGCTAAAGAACTTGCCACTATCGACATGCCACTATAACTATCTAATGGATTCTCTAAGTGGGCCTTCGTGAACTTATTCTCTAATATGCACCCATTAATATGCATCTATGTTTTGCCTATGAAATGGGACAATATCCAACTCCTTGGATTATGCATCGTTAGTGCAAGCCTACCCAATTTTAGATGCCCCATCTCTTAAGATTCTATGACTTTGAATATTTAAAATCATGACCATACAGACTTGTTTCATGATTACTATCATATGCATGACTAAGTCCCATAGTTTTGTATAATTTAATGGTTTCAACCAAATGCTTATGAAGAAATCATAAACGTATAAGATGAAGATGGCCATTTTATTGAATAGTATCTAATCAGGACTGTTACATGAAATAGTTATATATGCCAATCTAATTAGCTTGTGAGGCACTATTCCAACATTAAATACAAAAAATTATTCATTTGTTCTATTCAAGATTGAATTAAATATATTTTGCTAGAAACAAGGAAACACAATTTCAAAATTTTAAATTTATTTTGGCAACTCATTGGATAAGTCATGCCTCATAACAATAAGGATTCTATTCCCAATGCTAAGGTAAATTAATTTTGTGTGAGGATTTTAATAAGAAAAAGGTACATTTATATGATTATATGGAGAATTTGTTAATTTCATGGATATTGAACTTATTAAAAGTCTATAATTTATCAAGATTTCCATTGTTGAGAGTGAGTTTAAGCTTAACTACTTGAATTTAAGCATTTATGGACACTTGAGAATTGGTTTGAACAAGCAAATAATTTTTTATGCGTTGACTTTATTTGGTAGAAAATTGAGTGTGGTGCCTCATTATAAACTTAATTGGACATTTGGGAACAATATAGCTCCCATTGTTGCATAATTTTAGGATAAGGTGTTGTCATGTGCTATATAATCTATTAAAGTATCCCTTTCATATGTCTAGTAGAAGATGACAGTCAGTATCAGACAAATTACCTGGTGCTGCCCTCTTTTTGGAGCTTTGTAGAGTATCATTGATGCATATTTTCAAGATAAATTAGCTAGCTTCCAATGCTACATAATTTGTTCAGTTTCCCTCACAAGTGTATGTACCGGGAGGTTGTATTTAGTATTAGATACATTGAGTGTTAGTGCCTTATAATATAACTGATTTTGAGCTTTAGAAAAAAAGAGACAGTTTGGCTAGAAAAAGAATCATTAGTTGCAATCTAGATTTTGTTTCCTCATACTGGTTGGCTCTAAAGGATGGTAAGTGCTAGATAAAGATGATACTCATATATAATTCATAATAACTTTGTTTTAGCCTGGACACAACATTGAAAAAAGAAAGGAAAAATCATAAAGGAAAAAGGACTAGTAGGTGTTTATGTTTTAGAATATTCTTAGTAGAACTATGTGATATTTAGCAGCAACAATATCGTTGGAGCATGTCTTTTTCAGTTAACGTAGTCTTGGATGTAAAATTTGTCTATTCACATTTTATCCATACTATTGTTAAGAGTTGAAAAAATGAAGATTCTAACAACTAAGCTTTTTTTGTTATTCAAACTTGTAGAAGTTTTATGTCTAATGGATCTCTACACTTTCCATATGGGGGAATATCAGTTGGCATTTATTGATTATCTCTTAATAACTAGAAGTTGATTGGCATTCTTTTCAACTGTCAATTTAAAATTGCTATTACATTGAGCTCTAAAGTGTCAAAGATTATTGGTTTGAAGCCTTTAGGAATAGACATTTTAGTTATCACTCCTATAAAGTTGAATACTACGTCAAACATTTCAAATTTCATAGTGTTTTTCTTGCATGTATCTACATTTATTTTTGGTGGAATAAGTTTTCAAGGATATTTGTTAATAATGAGTAAGGGGGAAAAAGTATGATTTTGTGAAATCTGGGGATGAAATGAGGATAAGAATTGGTTTTTTGAAAAAGAAAGCATTGAATGCATCTTTAAAGTTCAATAATTCTCTCAAGATAAAGAAAAGTGATAGAAGAAAGAATAGTGGTCAATTGGATTAGTTTCAATTGAAGATATCAAGTATGTTGAGGAAGCGCAAGCTGTTGAGCCATTTTGGCAAGCCTTGATATTAGATCAGCTGCTATCAAAAGAGTTTAATGATTACCATATTATACGGCTTTTTATTTTTATTGTAGAGGTCAGTGTTTAATTTCCCTATAATTGTGCTATAGTCGAGCTTCTACTAGGTATTAATGTGCTTTATTTTGTAGTTTAGTCCTCCTTTCTTTTTTATGCTAATAAATGCTGATTGGCAAAAAATTTAAAAAGCAACAAATATTTCCCAATTACAACAGTTCAAAGGTTTGATACAATTATAAGTTCTTGACACATTAGCTTACTTATGTTTGTTGTAATTGAAATGGAAGTTATTTGTATAGAAATCAATTCTAATAATGAATCACTTTTCACGGCACTTAGAATCATTACATTTGTTTCCTTTTTCCTCTTGAGTTTTCCTTATCCACATTTGTAGATACAATCTGCGCCTTTAATTATGTGTTTAATTAGAGAGAAACAAAAACTGCAAATGCATACTATATTTTTGAGATATATTTACTTCAAATATGCTCAAATTTTAGATGCCAAACATAACAGTTTTGTCTAATGTGGTCAATAAATAAATTTGCTCTTTATCAAAATGTCGCTTGAATCATGGAATAAGATTTGCATGTATTACTCCTATATCTTTTTATTTTTCCTATAAGAATTATATTGAACTTAAATTGTTTGCCTACTTTAGTGTAGGGGAGAAAGCCCTCATTGTGCTGTTGGATGGAAGTATCAGTTCATTTGTTCTCTTATGTATTTAGTTTGTATGATGACACTGAAGAACTTGAGAGCTAGTCTGGATTTTTACGTACTTGCTATGTTATCACTTTAGGTTATAATAGTCCCCACATAGGAGCTCTTATTTGCCAATCTAGATATTCTAGAGGGAGTGGATGATCTTATACAACTTAGTTATTGGAACAAACCTTTTATTCTTCACAACCTTTGGTAGAGATATTCTCAAGATGTAGTATATGCAAGTAACGATTGAGCATTTCTGTTAGTTTGTACTATGAATGCTTCTTGCCTAAACTCAACGATCACTTTCTCCTGTTTTAGCTAAAGTGAGGCAAGCTTTGTCTTTATAGTAGTCAACCCTTTCAAAGATGTCCAATTATATGGGAATGACTTTTTTACGGCTGATAAATAGAAGTTGTTGGATAACTTACTCTTTTTATATTTAGCAAGGCAACTTAACATCAAACATATTTAAATATGTGTATTATTAAATTTGATAGTTGTTCCTATACATATTTTTGCTACACATTTTATCAACTTTTTCTATTGAATTGATTATTTCAAGCCTTAGAATTTCAATTGCATTACTTCATTATTGATAGCTACTTCTACTTTCATGCTATTAGCTTCAAGGCTTTGTGGTTAATCATTTTTTCCTAAGTTATTTCTTGGGGTTATTTTTGAAGTAATGTTTTCACTTTTTTTCCCCTAAATAATCTTTTTTGTGATTCTTTATACACGTTCTCTTTTATTAATTTTATTTATGCGATTGTCCTTATAAATTTATCAACATTTCTTTTTTCATATTTCCTATATATTTGTTTTATATAAATACATTATTTTGAAAAATCATCAAATTAAATAAAATTTTCATTTACCCTATTGTTCTTTTAATTATTTAGAAAATGATTTCAAAATACTTTGTTTAAATAAATTTTTTTTATATAATATTCAGCTTTAAAAATAAACTTTGATTAGGTGTAGAATAAGTTATTATTTTTCAAAAAAATAAATTATTAAAAAATACATATAATAGAAATATATATATTTAATTAGTAAAACAGGCATGACACCATGCCTCGTACGGTGCCACCTTCACTAGTATGTGTGTGTATGTTTGAAACCAAGGGTCACTTGGCACTACTATTGGCTAATGAATTCACCGTCATTGTTATTCTTTTCATTTTCCTAGTCATTGATTTTGTAAATGTATTACATTGAGTTCTCTTACATTTAAATATAGGTTTTTTTGGAATGTTTGAGTAGACAATAATCCATAGCTTTATAAGAGGAATAAGCACTAAATTTTACTAATTGTTCAGAGAAAACTTATATATAGAACAAATCCTTATGTAAAATATTTGCAGATAATAGGAATCTACAAACATTGAATGAAAGTGTTCGACAAGATGTGTTGATGCATTTTGTTCAATAATTAAATCGTTACCAACAAGGCACTTGATATAGAGGAAATAGAAGCAATGTGCTTGCTCCTGGCCTGTATGGGAGCTCAAAAACGAAATGGTTTGTGTTTTATACTATTTTTATATGGATACTTTCATAAAATCATGTAAACAATAACTCATATAATCAATAGTACTCGAATGAATTGAAAACTTTATGTGGGTAAAGATATAGAGGGTCACCAAGCCACTTCACCTCCTTAATGGCTTGATGTAAAAGATAATTCTCCTTCTTATTAATATCCTTTTAGTTTGCAGATTTCATCTATCTTACTCACACGATATCTCACACCTTAACTCAAAGTAATTTTCCATAGATAACACCAATGATGCGATCAATGCACCAAAATAAAACTAACAAACAATGCTTAATAGAATTCCGGAACAAAAAATAGTATTTTATTGATAGAGTTTCCTCCTCCCTTCGGAGAGAAATATTGCTCTTATATATGCTTTACAATTATGAAATTAGTAAGTATAGACAAAAATATAAAATTGATAGTAATATAAATCTTTAGCTATGTTATTTAAGACATACTTTCTTAAGATAATTATTAATTATTTGTAGATTGAATTGTAATATACAAATAAATTTCAGAGAGCATTATAAAAAGAAATAAGCAATGAGGAAGGACGAGCAAACTATTATCTCTCAAAAACTCAAAGTCATGGGACAACAGAAAATATACTTGTTTTTTATAGTAGTAAAAAAAATACACAAATTTTATTTTATTTGAGAAGTATAATCACCCTAATATTTTAATATCTTCATAGATAAATGTTAATTTCACTTCTTTCTATCACAGAATAAAATGTAATTTCCAATCTTTGATGGCTTACAGAAGTGATTGTCCGATTTTCTTCACTTCGCATCTGCAGGAGGAAGCTGAAATTGCTAAGGCCAAATTATGGGTTAGGTGTTGTTTGAAAAGTGGGACTCTAACAAAAGTCACAATTTCAGTTTCAGCTGTGGAAAGAAGACGTCCTCCTGTTCTGAGAATGGTTAGGGCATTTTATTTTATGAGCATTTTATAATTTGTTACGAAAAAAAAGTTCGTTTGTAAGAAAAACAGATAAATAGCTGGCATTAATCTTTGGCCCAAAGAGCGACTCATACAGAGACCGAAAATTCAATAGAGCACATCCTGCCACTCTTTGATATGAGTGTGACCATTTTGAGTGGTTTGTCTCCAAACGAGCCCTTACATTATAATAATTACTATATAAATGAGGAAGGAAAATACTACACAAAGGTACCGACTGCGTTCAATTCAAATCCCCGATATCCAAGTTTTTTAACAAAACGGTAATCACCAACTCGAAGAATAACATCTCCATTCTTGGGTCTTTAGGGAGCTTCAGTTGAACGATATATTCCCCCTCCCCGCCAACCCAAGAAAGTATCGTTTTCTGAGGGGGAATGGGGGTTCCCGCTTTTTACCGGTGGCTCGCAGATCGGTACCCTCTCAGTATTGTGGACGTGGTGGAGGAAGAACCAAGAAACACTGAAAGTGGCGTTCTCCTGCCTGTCGACATATCAAAACCAAACCCTAATGGCATTGAGTTCGATAATTTGTATTTGGATATGAATGGTATTATTCACCCATGTTTTCACCCCGAAGGCAAGGTAGGTTTTCTTTTATCTTAGTCTGTTCAATGTGTACCTACTGTTTATTTCTTCCAATTACTTAAATTTAAGAGTTAGCAAGCGCGTTACTCTCTGTCTTAGTGAGATTGTGTGATTCTTTAAAGCGGAAATAATTTGAAGAAAACAAGTGTGTTATTACAGAAATTGTTGCTTACACTGTACATGTGGTATAAACTACTCAATAACATGATACATACATATATATATATATATATATATATGCATTTTTCATTTTAGCCTTCTTTTGTGTTTTTGCTCGGTTATGGCATCAGATCACCTTCCTATTGCATCTTGAATGCCATTTTTTTGCGATTGTAGGCATTAATTTTTGATTTCAAATTGACTACTGTTACACAACAGCAGATAGATGAGCTCTTGGTTTGGATGCTAAAGATCAGATTTCATTTCTTTATTTTTTATAACGTCCTCCAATATAGGTTTTGTCTATTAAAAGGAAGGTGATACACAGGAGCTCCCATGTCGCAAAGTATAGGAATGATTATAACTTTTTCACTGTTTCCGTTCTCAATGTTTATCCATGGTTGGGGTTATGCTTAGCTTGAACAAATTTCTTGAAGTAGCCAAATCAATTTAGTAAAGACACAGGATTTTCTTGATATCTTTAGATTTGAGTTGCTTCCAGTGTTTGGTTTTGACTTGTTATATGGCAAGGCTGATTAAATAATTAATTCTATTTATCATCCATTTATGAGCTCATGTAAGTTATTTTCTGGGTGTCTTAAGATTAAATGAGAGCATTTAGTGAAAAACTTCTTCCTTCCACTCTCTTGCATGCCACTGGTATTTTGTGGTATTAATACTAGATAATGCTTTGTTCTCTCTAATGCAGCCTGCACCTGCCACATACGATGATGTGTTTAAATCTATCTTTGATTATATCGATCACCTTGTGACATTAGCTCGTCCGAGAAAGCTCCTTTATATGGCAATTGGTAAGCTGATTTCATTAGGTTACCACAATTTTCCTGAGGGTCAAACTTGGTATCGGTCCTCTTTCTGTTCTGCAGATGGTGTGGCTCCTAGGGCTAAAATGAACCAGCAAAGGTCTCGTCGTTTCAGGGCTGCTAAGGATGCTGCAGCAGCTGTATGTATTCTGCATATCTGAAAAAATTGAAAGTAGTATACATAAGTAAACTTTGACAGTCCATATTAGTAATTCAAGAATTTCCCTCTCACATCAGGAAGCTGAAGAAGAAAGATTAAGGAAAGAGTTCGACCTTGAGGGCAGAAAACTATTGCCTAAGGAAAAAACTGAAACATCCGACTCAAATGTCATCACCCCTGGCACTCCATTTATGGCAGTGCTCTCTGTAGCCCTTCAATATTATATAGAGTGTAGATTGAACCACAATCCTGGATGGCGTTTTCTCAAGGTTTGGTTAAATTATCTTATATGGTTTTTCACTTTTGATTGTCGTTTGAGATTGGATGAATCCATCATGTGGAGTGATCCTTTCTGCTTTTGGTTTTTCCATTATATTTTTGGTTTTCAGGATACTTGTCTCTCTTAAGTTATTTATGAGGCTGCATTGGGTGATTATTTGAAGGTTATTCTTTCTGATGCAAATGTTCCTGGTGAGGGTGAGCACAAAATTATGTCCTATATACGTTTGCAACGCAACCTTCCTGGTTTTGATCCAAATACTAGGCACTGTCTATATGGTCTGGTGAGCATTGGAAAAATAATGAAGTATCTTAACTCCATGTTTCTTTTTCTTGAGTCTTTTTCCTTGTCTCTAAATATTATTTTCTTGGGTGGTTTGCTTGTGCATTCAAACTACCATGTGCTAAAACATTCATCCATCTATGTTTTACATAGGACGCAGACTTGATTATGCTCTCATTAGCTACGCATGAAGTCCATTTCTCGATATTGAGGGAGGTCGGTCGCTATTGAATTTGAACAAACTTCAATAGAAAGCCTTACTTTTTGGTCAAAAAAATAAAGTATTTGTTTTACCTTTTTTTTGATATTGCAGGTAATTACTCCACCTGGGCACCAGGAAAAATGTTTTCTCTGTGGTCAAGTTGGTCATCTTGCTGCTGAATGTCATGGGGGAAACAATGTTCGAGATCAAGATGCAAGTGGGAAGTTGTTAAATGACATTCCTGTTTATAAGAATAAGTATCAGGTTGGATTTATAGCCATGGTTGGATTCTTGACACTTGTTTATTCTTATTGTCTCATTGTTATATTTTATCTCATATTCTTCTTTTGATAGTTCTATTCTTCTTTTGATACTTCTATATTTTGGTGCTAGTTTCTCAACATCTGGGTGTTGCGAGAGTATCTGGGATATGATATGGATATTCCAAATCCCCCATTTGAAATTGAGTTTGATAGGCTGGTGGATGACTTTGTGTTTCTATGTTTTTTTGTTGGCAATGATTTTCTCCCTCATATGCCCACATTGGAAATAAGAGAGGTACATATGCTTGTACAATCATTTGAACCTGATGATTTCTTTCTTGTTCTCTGTGTATCAAGCTTATAAAATTTTCCATTATTTTATACACTAATTGAATTTTCAAGCAAAGGCACTCCATTCTCGGTTTTATGTTATTATGCCAATAATGGACATGTTTATATGGGATATATTTACCCCTTTGTCTATTTCAAACGTTGATTTTTGCTTGTTCACTTTTTCAATGTTGTAGGGTGCCATAAACTTGCTCATGTTTGTATATAGAAGGGAATTTTCTGCAATGGGTGGTTACCTTACTGATGCTGGTGAGGTAATCTTAATGTCTTTAAGCACAATTTAAACTTTTTGGCAATTCTGATGATAGGTTACACTTGGTGTGCATTTAGTGCTAGCTTAAGATTATGCATGGCCATGCTTGCCTCTTAATGAAATCCATTTCCTGTTATAGAACTACAAAATTTGATTCCTTATCTATTACCATCTTATAACTAATTCATGGTGCATTACTTTTGAGTATGGGCTACTATGTCAGTCGCATTTGCCCTATCCCTCCCCCTACTGCTGACGGCTTACTGGGACGACCCACCATGCTAGCCACCACATGGTGCTGTACGGCCTACTTTGCCACATCCATCTCAGTTACTACTCACCTATTCATTGGTCCTTGTGATGGTTGCTACATTATTATCGGTGTTATGGATTTTCTTTTTCTTAAATGCATGAGAGTAACCACCATTGCTTTACTCTTCACGTCCATCTCTCTGACCTTGTTGAATCCTAAACCACAACTTTTGTAAGCAAGTCAAATCTTTGTATATTCAACCACAGAAACTAAACTGCAATTGAATCAAAATGTAAAATGCACTGCATTACGAGCTCATTGAAGGGTGCATTTGGTTTTGATTCCAAACATGAACAGATCTGAGCCAGGCTGATTTCTTGGTATATAGGTCATTATATTCTTGCTTTTGTTATTGCTAACCTTGGAATTATTTTTGATTCGCCCATTCTTAGTCTTCAGCATCACACTTAGATGAGTATTCTCTACAGAAATAAACACCTCCAAAAATAGCACTTTTATCAATGTCTGCCCTAAACATTAACATCAACCATGTAAATCAGACTATCATGTTGTCCCAGATAAGGCTGTTAATGAATCAAACTTTTATCAAACAATTCGATCTTCAAATTCGAATAGCATATTTGAATTCGAAATTAACGAATTCGATTTCGAATTCGAGTCTAATATAATATTCGATATATTATTGAATTCGAATCGAATCTAATAATGTTCGAGTTTGATATTCGATAAAATATCTGAATATATTTTATTATATATATTATTATATATTAATATTTTTATTTCTCAAAACTTAAATTTTTGATGATTTATTGTAATGAAACCATTAAATATTATGTCAACTATTATATGTATTTGACATTTTTCAAGTATTTTCATTTTGTGACCATAATAAAAAGTGAAAAATCAATAAATAATTCAAAATTTAAGTAAAAAATTGAGTTAATTGAACATTCGAATCAAATCCGAATATATCGAATAGTTACTCAAATAGAATTTGAGCCTAATTTAGAATTCGAGTCGAATTCAAATACGAATATGAATATGAGTAAAGTAAATCGAATCAAATTCGAATCCTCTGATATTCAATTTGATTCGATTCGTTAATAGTCCTAGTCCCAGATAAAGGGTTGAACATGGGGTTGGCTGAGGTTGATGGCATAGGGATATTAAGGGTGGTCACTATGTTAGATAGGGTGGGGCTTGTGTGGCCTTTTTGGCGGTAAATATGGAAAAATTATGTTACAAATGGGAGTTAATTTGAAATTGTTATTGTTTGAGAATTAAATTTTTAGATTATTATTTTGAATATGTACTCCTTAATGAAATGCTTTCTTGGCAAAGATGGTTTCATGAACTTCTAAACTTTGTTTTTGCAATAACTTAAAAGATCATTTGAAAGATTTTCAAGATTTAAGAGGTTATTCTATATTAAGAGGCAAATATGATGAAGCTATTCAAGAATCCAGAATGTGATGGGTAATGGTGTAAGGTTAAGAAATGACTCCATACAGATGCTGGGCAAATAGTTTTGCTAGTGTTTTATTCGTTGAATTCTTCTCCAATACTTTTGAATGTTTAAGACTTTGTCATTGCTCCTTGTTTTGATGTTTCAACATTTTAGGTCTTCTTGGACAGAGTGGAACACTTTGTTCAGGCAGTTGCAGTGTATGAAGATCAAATCTTTAGAAAGAGGACTCGCATACAGCAGGTAGTTTGTTCTTTTATTCTTATCTTGCCCTTTTTCATGCTGGTTAACATTGCCTGCTTTGTTACAGAGTTGAAAATGAATATTGGTGCTACAACCACCATTACTTCCACTACTGTTGAATGTTTGATGAAATATATTTTCTATTAAGGTTTTTTTATTACTGATTTGTTTGGTAAACTACTAAATACTGTACCATAATACTTAGTTACAGTTTTCTGCTATGCATATGTTGGGCATTTAGTCCATTGGTTTTATGTGTGTGATGTCCATGTGAATGCATATGGATACTTTTGTATATACTTTTTAGTCTTTTTATTTTCTTTTGATTGTCAAACCTTTGCGTTTGAACCTAGAAGTAAGAATCATGTAAAGAAGTTGCCAGGCATGGTGGAGATGCCCTGTGGTTAGTGTGATAAGATGGTATTCTTTTAGATGGAGGATGTGATGTTCTTTACATTCACATAGCTCTTTTATAGACCAAAGCACCTGTATATAAAGTAAAATGCTAATGATGAGGGTGTCTGGTTGTAAAACTCAGAAAGTGAAATATGATCAGTTGATAATTGGATGTCTTGTTTCTGTAAATATTTTGAAAATTGGACTGTACTCTGTGGTCCTGCCTGTTAAACCACAAACTAGCAGCAGGGCCTGTCTCACTTTTTGGGTTTGGGAGGGCTGGTCAATGAGGAGTTCGGTGCAGTGTTTAAAGATAAGTTAGCTGAAGAAACTGCTTGTGTGCAGTTGGGTGTCGGTACTGAATTATCTATACTTGGGGGATTGTGAAGATTTGTAAGTTATCTTATTCAGTGTGAATATGACTAATTTTCAAGGTACTGTTTAATTTCTAGTGGCTTCTACTGTTTACTGGAGAAAAGCGCAAGAAACATGTTAGTTATTTACTTACACTGCAATTATTCTTTTCTCCTACTTTCTTTTAGTGGTTTTTCTCATCTGGGATACAGAAGGCAACAATTTATAGTATAAAAGATTCCCTTATTAGATTCAGCGATGGACTGCTGAAAATTGCCTCAGTTTTTGCAGATTATTCTCATAGAAGCCACTTATCTTTTTCCACACCCTAATTCTATTTTCTAGATTCTAACATAAGCATCAAAAAACAAACTTTTATCATGCTCACAACTCAGCTCTTCATCACTTTCATCACCTGTTAATTAAGCTCTTTAGATAGAGAAAGGACTTCCATGTTCAAAGGAAGAAGGTTTAGTTGCAACAGTTTTTGAGCAGATTTTCTATAATTTGTCGGTACACTTATTCAAAACCTATTTATGGTTTGAATTTATAAGTGACTATCTGAGTAGTAGTAGGATTAGCTATTGTTTTCTAAAAGCTTTGTCCTAGTTGAAGTAGGCGAATACAGAAGTAACCTTCATTATTCTATAGAATTCCGTTTGTAAGCTGTTTGAGTTGTCAAAGAGCTTTTAAGCTTCTTGTGGTTTGTGTGACACAATTCTAAACCGTTGGTTTGACACCTTGGTGATTTAATGTGATAATTGGTTTCGTCTTCGCTGTCTTGTTTTATTCTTACTTTTCTTTAAGTTTTGAGCTCTTTAATTTTCTCTGCCAATATTCTTTTTATCCACATTTAAACCACTATTAGTACATTTATCTTTATAATAATTGAAGAAGCCAAATACCTAGAAGGATTAAAGAATGTTCATTCTCCATCACTTCAGAACTTGAGGTAGAGATTTCTCCAGCCAGGGGAAAATAATGCGAAAGAGTAAAAGATCAGTGACAAACATATATAACCGGATACACGAGATTTCCTATTAATTTCATGGCTCAATTTATTATTAGAACTTAAAACTTTTTTCCTATTAAATTTCGGTCTGTGATATTTTCAGTTCAATTTTCTGTAATTTGGAATTAGGTAGTCTTTTTCAAAGTCTCTATATTATTGAACAGAATTAGGAGCCGTAAGTTGAGTCTTAGAATGTTTAGATTATCTTTTCTTGATAAAAGCCTAGTACTAGTTAAAATAAGAAAACTTTTGAACCTGTTATAGAGGTGTACTATCATTAGTAAATAGAGTTGAATAGATTTCACTTTATTGAGTTTTCAATATGCTGAAGCTTCTTTTGGATTGCATAATGTAATTCCAGTCCTCGGGTTGATTCCTTCGAGTTCTAGGTGCAATATATATCTTTGTCCTTCTCTCATTCTGTTCTTTATTTCCTATAGTTTTGTTCTCCTCAATTATGTAGTCCACCGATAAATTTCATAAATTACGTGGAACCCCTTTCCTTGTTATGTAAATAACTAGAACAAACTTGAACCCTAAAGTAGTCTTCATGAGTACTGTTCATTGTCACTGATCATAATCTAGACTGCCTGGTCAGGGTTTTCCTATATCAGTTTTAATAAGCTTACTTTCTGATGCTGTTGAAGTTATTTACATGGAAGCTATTGTTGTAGTACGCATGTTCTCTTTTATGCTTTTCCCACGTTCTTCAAGATGAGGTCCGTGGCTGAGAAACATCTCAAGTGCATGTCAAAAAATTCATAATATTTAGGTGTTCACATTTATGTGGCAGTTATCTTGAGGAGACCATTTCTCTCTCCCCTTTTTTTTCCTACTAAAGATATATGCTCACTCTTTGCATTCTGCTAGATGCACTCTGAGGTTTCTTATGATTGTGTGAGGAAAAGTAACCATCTTGCACATTAAGTTGTATTGCTAGTTAATGTGGAGCTATTGTAGAGACTTTTTGATAACTTACAGGCAATGCGGTGGCTTTGTTTTCTTGTTGTTTCAGGCATATGAGAATAATGAAGAAATGAAACTTAAGGCAAGAGGGGAAGCCAGTCAAGAGCCATCTACTTTAGCAGGGGACAAGGTCAATTTTTCTCTTCGGAATATTAGCTCAAAATTGACATTCCATTGTAGTTCATGACTTGAGCCAGTAAAATTAGTGGCACTTTGTATTGTTTGTGATGGTCAACATCACATAAACTTATTCTATGTTACCTCTGTTTTAGGACAAAAAGTGAATGACCAGTTAGTGTTGTTAACTAGTCTGATTGACTACTTTCTCAATGAAACAGTTAATATTTAGTCAATTTAATTAAAATATTTTAATTAGAATTAACAAGACAAATATTACTATCTGAAATTTCAATTATACAGAATTGTTGAAAAATTGATATGAGAAGTTAATTAAAGGATTAGACATTAACATTGTATTATCAAATTTTGTAGTGCAGCAAATTGGATTTCAAAGGTGGTGGACGGAGTTCATTATTATTTCACAATATTTATGCTATTTCCAATAATGGGATTTTTTTGATTTGATGCAGATAGTGGAGTGTGGTTTTGATAATGTGTAACTGACAATGTCAGCTTACCTATATTTGGATAATGGTCTTAGATTTTTATCATTTTTGTTGAGCTTAGACTTTATAATGTTTTCTTATTTCTTTTTGTTTATTATCACACGTCCTTTGCTGATGTCATAAAAAAGTATTTGCTTTTTCATGTGGATCTATCTGTTGAAGATGTACCTAGGTAGTGGCTCTATGTTAATCTGCAGAACTTTTAATCCACTCAGGTGAAGTTGGGAGAGCCTGGATATAAAGAAAGATATTATTCTGA
This sequence comes from Jacaranda copaia, assembly GCA_014898725.1. Taxonomy (NCBI): domain Eukaryota; kingdom Viridiplantae; phylum Streptophyta; class Magnoliopsida; order Lamiales; family Bignoniaceae; genus Jacaranda; species Jacaranda copaia. The sequence continues at coordinate 130,832 of JACGDI010002022.1, forward strand.
GAAATTTGGTATATTGGAACCACAGAAGATTGATGAAATCAGAATGGAAGTGGTAAGTGCACCTTTCACATTTATTAAAGTGATCCTTTTACTTTGTGTTAGCTTGTGACTATTTATTTCTTCCTTATAAATTATAAATACCTTATATTTTGAATGATACAATTTTCAAAGGAACTAACTATCAATTGCCTGAGCTTCTTCGACAACTTCACATTTAGGTTTCTCAAATAACATGTGCACTTCCTATATACCACCTCCATAAGCTTAGACATGCATTTCTGTCATATCTGGCATCTAGATGGGTCTACTTACTATTTGTAAGCTATTAGGATGGATCTAATATTCCACAATGCTGTCTCAAGATGTATGGTAACTTCTATGGTACCTTTTGGTTGAGTTCCATTCGCAATACCCTCCTTACCTCAAAAATCTTAATGTGCACACCATGCTAGATAGTAAGATTTTGAGTGACAGAGGCCAGAGCATCGACTTAATAGACAGTTTCAAAAGATTAGAACAATAAATTAATAGCTAACAAAACTGTAGTCTTGTTTGTTCAATTGTAGTATTCTGTAGTTAAAATGGTAGTTGAGTTCAAAACCTCTCCTATATGTTCAAATTAGATTTGTCAATCGGAAGGGTTTTATCCTATCTTGGCTTATAGAAGTGTTACTATGCTGATGCCTAGACCTAAAGAATAAACATGAGACCTAGGCCTGTACCAAACTCCTTAAAAGATTGGGTAAGAGTCACGTCTATACTCTAAAATACCCAATAACCTAAATTTTTGATACCACTGGATCTTATGAGATCCAATGATCAAAATTAATCCTAGACCACAAGCAAGTCTTTGCTACCTCCTCCTTACTCACTCATACAAGATACAAAGTTACCACTTTGGCCGCCTCTGTGATTGCCGCTTTGTCACCTCACGCCCTCCTGTTCACTGCCACCTTCACCTTGTTGCTTTCGCCTCCATCTCTATGCTATGCATCTCCTCCTTGGGTCTTCAAGACCCACTTCTGTTTCTATCTTCTTTGATAACCCGTAAAACCCACATGTTTGATAATGTCCCACTTCTGTTTCTATCTTCTTTGGTAACCCGTAAAACCCACATGTTTGATAATGTCCAAAGGAAGAGAAATGATTGCTCCACAAAGAAAATGTGAAATGAATGTTGGAGCCCGTGGAATGCAAGTCTTCTATAGGCTGACTTGTGAAAGAGTAGCTGATTACTCTTGTTAGTCTTAACAACATTGGCTATTCTGTAACAAATACTCAGTGTAATGTGAAATGAATGTTGGAGCCTGGTGGAATGCAAGCCTTCTACAGGATGATGTGCGAAAGAGTAGCCAATTACTCTTGTTAGTCTTCACAACATTGGCTATTCTATAACCAATACTTGGTGTAACATCTTCCCTTCACTATTTTATGTACTTTTTTCCTCCTTTTCTTTTCAGTTTCTCTTTAGCGTTGGAATTTATGGGCTTAAATGTGTATATCTAGCCGCTTTTACTACTTTATAATATATATATATATATATATATATTATGTTATTAATTACTTTTGTTCAAATTGATAAAAAAGTATGGGTAGTGTTTTATTAAGGAAGTATTACTTTTTATTGGCTCCTAAATAGAGTAACTAATGGATTTTTTGGAATATAAACATTATTTTGTTGGCTTGTAAATTGGAGTATGTAATTAATTATGGATCAATTTTTTGTGTTTTTGATACATTTACAAACTTATTAGGATCCAAAAGTCCTTTGTTTTCAATCCTCTGTTTTCATATTAGTTCAATTGGAGAAATTACAACATTTATACAAAAGTCCTAGCTTAATCAACGAAATAAGATCATACAGAATCTCTAGTAATCATCTTAGCAAATCCCGACTAATCTAGTAATAATCTTCTAGAATCACTCTATAATTTTAAAGAATATATTTCCTAACATGAAGTATTTAGCATGATTTTATTTTGTAATCACTATAGAATTCTATCCTTAAAATGGATCTCAATTTGTGTGGGCTTTCCCTTGAACCTACCCCTTTTGGGGTGGTTTTATGAGCTAAATGAGGTACAGGTTGGTGAGTGAGTCTTGATATTTTGGACTTGGGGCAGGTTTTGATAGGTTAGGGGTTTAGTCAGACTAGCCCATATTATAGTATGTATTTATAAAAAATCATATGGAGTTATGAAGTAAAAAATAAGATAAATTATCCTTAGGGTTTGCAATTGTTGTTTTCTCTAAGATTGCTGCTGCTTTTGGAACTCTCGGGATAAGCTAGCTTCTCCATGAGCATAACTAGCGACAACTCTTTTATTCTGGGGGCCAAGGTGCAGCAACTCTTTGCCTTTAATTGCCCTGAAACAATGAAAACTTACCATTTATTGGCTTGAGGTTGTAAGAGATTCAGAGTCATGGTGGGACAACTCTGAAATGATAAGCCCCTAGTGGCTGCAATGGGACATTCCTGCCCAGGAATATTTTGGTGAAACAAACTCCTAAATTTTGATGCTTTAATCTTTGTGCCATTTAGCTTTCGAAGATTTTCATTTTGTTCTCTTTTTTGAAGAGAAAATTGCTTTGGTTCCTTTTACAATTTTTACTGTGAAGAAAATTACAGTATCTTTGGACACAATTTATATAATTAACCAAGGAAAATGACCTTGAATTCGGATCTTTTTGACTGTTTCACCAACCTTTCTTGTAATACCTCCTTATGCTTCTTTGGTTTGAGTATGGTTACTAGATGAAATAAATTTGAATGCTACTTAAATGCAAAATTCTAGTGACTTTTCTGCATATTCTTTGATGCAAGCATTCTCTTATTTCTCTCTATTTTCCTTCCCACAAATAATTCTTTGCAGATTATTTCTACCCAATAGTTATCTTCTTAGAGAGATAATACGGAATGTTTTAGTTAAGGAGGTTTCTTATCCTATAAAATAAGAAATTTCTCCCTCCCATTTTCTAGTTTTTTGAATTAGGTCTAAATGGATTAATAGATCGTTTCAGCTCATGTGGGTGACTTATTTTTAATATTTCAACATCTACTATTTGCACATGAGGGTGACTAACGTGCAAGGTGCTCGATACAATACACAACACTCTTTCCTTCATAGTTGCAAATAAGTGGTATGACCAACTAGCAATGAGAGTTTAAATGCTAGGCAATAGCTGCTGTTCCATTCAAAATGAGGACACAACTTGCTAGACCCCAATTTCTTTTAAACTACAAAATGAGGACATTCTTAACTTGTTGTATCCCAAATTTCTTTTAAATTACACTAGGTGATGTATCTCTTCATCCCTCAAACATTAAAACTGTACCCAACCAAAGTCAAAACAATGCCTTTGCAATTATGTTTCACTTAACATATTGGGCCAGCCAGTGAAATCAATTAAGTGCTAATCAAAGTTCCTTACTAAATAGTAACTCTCAATCATCACTTTGACTGCTTTCCTAGTCATTTACCACATTACCGAAGTACCATAAATATTTGTAACATGCTGAAGTAGTAATGTTGAAGTATAATCTTGAGATAGAGCCATCATTAAGCAAGAAAGTGTCTCACGAGGTTGATTTACACTCATCTAAGTTATCTGCCCCTTGAAAACATGCATGTCCTCTTAGCTGTAAATTCTTTTCCTGGTAGCACATAGGATAATCTACACTATGTTAAGGTATTTGAAAATCTTTTTAACAGCTCTCAAGTGGGTGTCCTTGATAAATGACTTCTGAGGAGTGGAACCTTCTACCGACCCCTAGCCATTGAATGTTGAATTAAATGGAAAAATTGAGTCTAGATGTATAATTTAAGAAAAACAAAAAAGAATTTTTTCAAAAAAAAAAAAAAAATGTCATGCTTGTCGTTATAGATCAGACACAATTAATATTCTTGAGATTAAATATGTTATAATTAAGCTTTATGAATTGATCATTGGATTAGATTTTGGTTGTGCATGCACGCTATGCACTACATATTATGGCATATATTAAGCTTCCAACATCATTGACATATTATACTTTAGACATTTCTTCTACTTCTTGTGGAGTCTTTCGGACACATATCACGGCTTAAAACGTCACCTTTAGCCGTGGTGGTATCAATGGGTTTGCAGCTATGTATTCTGAGTCATTCTGGAATCCTTTAACGTAAAGCCTTTGAGAAAGATTAGTAGCTCTCAAGAATAGTTTCTATGGATCTTTACACCAAGAATGTAATTTGGCTCACGTACATCCTTCATCTTAAAATTAGAGGACATCGTTTCTTAATGATATGGATATACTCCATACCATTCAAGGCTAACATAATGTAATCTGCATGATAGATGGAATTGCAAATTTCATATTGGAGCTCTTCAAATAAACACACTGTTCCTCATCAATCATGATGAAGCCATATGAGGTGACGACATGTTAAATCTCAAATACCACTATCTAATAGACGTTACGCATAAATTGATCTTTTTAATTTGCAGATTTTGTAGTGAAACCTACAGGCTGCTCCATGGGGATCTCTTCTTTGAGTTCTCCATTGAGAAACCCAATTCTCACATCCATTTGGTCTAATTATAAGTCAATGTTAGGCACAATTGCTAAAAGAAGGTAAATAGAGGAAAATCCCACTGCAGGTGAAAAAGTTCTTTTGTAATTGATGCCCTCTTGTTGAATATATCCTTACGCTGCTAAACTAGCCTTGTGCTTCTCAATGGTTTCATTAGCCTTGCACTTAATTATGAGAACCTGTTTGTTCTGAATGGCTTTGGATGAATGAGGTTGGATAACCAATTTGCAAACTTAGTTTGACTCAATTTTTTCTTCTCCTCCGTTTTGTTCTTTTCTTTTTCTTTATTCCTTACACCCAACCGTCACCGCACCCTGTAGCCTTATTCAACTCTGTTGCCTGCTCCCACCCCATAACTCTGCCATACCAAACCCCATACTATACCTCCTGCACCATATGCCTCCTCCATCTAGTCCATTACACCCTTTCCCACCTAGCAATCCCAGTCCTCCTGAACCTGAAGTTCCCTGCCATAACACCCGACACCTCTCACATAAGCGAGGACCCTCATCACCCCCAACAAGAATCTGCATCCCACATTCCAACACTGAACACCCTAACAACCTGCTACTAATGTATCTACATATATATCTATATTTATATGTATGTATGATATGTTTAGACTTATATATGTATGTATGTTATATACATATTTGAATATGAATGCATGTATAGATGTATTTACATATATGTACTCAATATCTGTGTATATAGGTATATATTATACATTTTTGTAATATTGGTGTAATTATATAAAAGGGTCAGACTTGTCCTCGCAACGTCTATTTTTGATGTTTTTGGGTGTAGATATGTCATTTCAGTATTCTACTAACTTTTCTGGCAGTGTCATTGTAATTTCCCAAACAATAGTGGTTTCACCTTAACGATGCCTATGTAATTTTCTCTATGTTATATTTCCAATAGCCATGTCGAAATACTACAACTTGACATTAAACTTTTGTTCATTATAGCGCACACACTTTGACTCTGGATTCCACAGTCAATCATGTTGTAAATCCTTCACCTTTCAATATTCCCCTTCCTGCCCAGCTCCATTCTGTCATTGTTATGATTCACTGTTGCCATTTTGGCAGAGGAGGATAATTGATGTTCTTTTGCAGGTTTTGAAGTATGTGGAAGGGCTATGTTGGGTTTGCCGCTATTACTATCAAGGTGTCTGCTCGTGGCAGTGGTGTGTATTAAGTCTGATTCAATTTTCTTACTATTGCATTTATCAATGTCTGTTCATTATGGTTCGTATGTAATAGATTGCTGCAATTTGGTCAAGGAAATACATGCTGATGCACTAGCTTTGATGGAAGAGTAAATCATAACATGGCATTTTATGTCTTCACGGGATAGAGAAATTTGAGAATATTCAAAAAAATATTCTTCTTTTCAATCCTTTGCTTCTTGATTCAAGGTAGTGGTAAAGTGAATGTTATTTTCTCTCATGTCAAATCAAATTTCAAGATAGAAGATTGTACTTTATGGACTATATTGAGGAACTTCTGATTTTTCAGTGTTGAATGATGCTCACTTGCATTGTAAAGTAAATAGGTTATACACTTAATCTCGTAATCATGAACAGTTAGATAATGTTGTGTTGTTCTCCAGGTACTATCCTTATCATTATGCTCCATTTGCATCTGATCTTAAAGGCTTAGCTGATTTAGAGATAACCTTTTTCCCTGGGGAGCCATTTAAACCCTTTGATCAACTATTAGGAACCCTACCAGCTGCTAGGTACTTCATCTTTTCTCTAGAGTGAAAATTTCCTGAGCCATGTCTGATTATTCCCCACCTTATTATGATTTCTTATATCTTCCTTTCTACAGTTCTAGTGCTCTCCCTGAAAGATACAGGAGATTGATGACTGATCCTGCATCGCCTATTTCTGATTTCTACCCAACTGGTATAGTCAGTCGTTTGCTTGAGCTTGCTTATATTTCTTTCATCTTTCTGGATATAATTTAGTTATTTTATGTCACCAGATTTTGAAATTGACATGAATGGGAAGCGCTTTTCTTGGCAGGTAACTTCCATCCCTTACAATGATGTCATTGGATGATTGATTTCATTAATTGATTTATATGACCATTGAAATTGATCACATCTTCATCCGCCAAAAATAACGTTAGGGTATTGCCAAATTGCCTTTCATTGATGAGAAGAAACTGCTTGCGCAGACAAAGAAGCTTGAGGACACATTGACGGTATGAAAATATGAATAATTTTCTTTCTTTATCCTTCTATTGTTTATAGTAAATTTTAACTTTTATTATGTGAAAACGACGATTACAAGTAGGAAAAGAATATCTCATAAACATTTGCTTTCCAATCTCTCAGGAAGGTCCCCTAAATAAGACCCTTTATTGAATAAATAATAGAGCCTTGCACCAAAGAGAGGCAATGTGTGTTATTTTTGGTTAATGCAACTATTACTTGTAGTACCTAAAGATGTGCATTTTTTCGAGATCATGCCATTACAAAAACAATTGATTTCCACAACATCTTAGTCTTTTTGCTTCCTCTGACTCTTTGCACTGCACCTGGAATATCTTATTTACTGAAGATAGAAATTTAACAATCTCTTTAAATAAATCAAACATCTCTCCCAATTTCTTTTAATGGAAGGGCAATGCAGAAAATGATGGGAATGATTCTCCTTGTGATTTTTACATGTCATTACCTGCGAGCTTAGAAGGGTCTTCTAATTTGTAATGTCTTTGGTGCCTTCATCCTTTTATTGACTTAATATTTTCCCAACAAATGTTGTATAATACATGAATATCTGTTTCTTGGAATGAGAATGGTTTTGTGCTTTTGGTTCAAGTAAAGAGTATGGTATGCTACAATATGCTTTTCTAGGTAAAATAAAAGGGGCTTGATAAATAACAACCTACCTAAATTATGACTATTACTTAATGCTATGGTTAATTAAGTTATGAGCAAGGATATGTAATAGCTTAAGCCTGATTAATTATGAGCAAGTACTGGTGCTTATCTATTATGTGGTTAGTGTGTCCACTGCCCAGAGAGGTTCATATTATGCCAAACTTGGAGCATTGGGCTAGGACTTATTCTAAATAAAGCCCAATAGTATCAACTCTTTGATCCAAAAATGTTTACACTTTTTTCTCTTGAAAATGGAATTGTCTGTCACCTGGTAGGATTGTGACTCTTGTATAACAATCCGACAAAATTATATGCGAGTTGATGAAATGTTTTAATTTAGAATTAATTCTAAAATCCTATAAAACAATTTTAACATGTAAGAATATGCCAAGAAGACTTGAATAACTATAGAAATATCAGTGAGGCTTTTCAATTAGTTTGACCATATGACAAGTTCTTTTATCATCCAATGCTCTCATTGAACATATGTAAGAAATAATGTAGAAAACCCTAGGCATTCAATAACTATATATGCACTCATTGTTTATGAGTTAATATATTAAATTTGAGAAGTACTATCTATCATCCATTACATTTTGGCTAATATTTTCCAACTGATGCGTTTATGGATAACATGAGACATTCTCGTCAACTTGGTAACTTTGAATCCTTTGTTCACATTAATAAACTTGCATAAATGTCATAGTTGTACCCAAATACATTCTTTAATGATTCTTAGGAACTAATGCATTAATCAAATAATATTTTACATGTATGTCAAGTGAAAGAAGCAGTTTGTACCATTGGACAGAACCTATCTGGTGTAAGAAATTTCCAGTAGTCTCAATGAGGTTGTTTAGTGAGATGCACTAGCAACAAGATACTAAGGCCCCCTTTGGTTTCATTCTCAATTATGGTTTCACATTTTCTACCATTTGAAAATTGAAACACATCACTTATAATTTTCACCCAACGTATTTTCATTTTTATCCTTAAAACACATTCCTCAATAACTTATATATTTTTCTCTCTATGTTATCGTTATCACTATCTTTTTCTACTTACAATCTATTAAACCCAACATAATTGTCACTTTTCCAACAATCTATACAAATATAAACTCATTTTCAGTTTATTTTAACTACCTACGTTTTTAAATTTTGAAAATAATGGAAATGAAAAATGAAAATAAAAATAAAACTAGATGGGCCCTAACATTCATGGAACCAAACATTCTCGTAGTTGAGCGTGCGTTATATATGCTAGTCTATTAATTAACATGTTCATTCTTAATAGTTTCTGTAACTAATAAAATTTAAGATTAAGCATTTATGCTAAATAGTAATACATATATGGAGGTGGATTAGATATGTATGTGTCTAGTAATTGTTTGTGAATCACATCCCAATGGAGCTTGTGCACAAACCTTTTTTGAAATGAACTACAAACATATTCACTTGTGAGCCCTTAATTGGAATCAATCACAAAGAAGTCCATCTCTGAATTTGTATGGAGTCAACCATGAATAAGCTCTACTCAAAGTGGTGGAGAGCTATCCATGCATTTAGAGAGCATAATTCCTTGGGAGTTATTGGTATTGCTAGACGTAGAGAGAAATTTTAGGAGGTTTGAATTGGGAGAGAAGAAAAACTCAAATTCTTACATGAATCTTTATCCTAATAAGGAGAAGAATCTTGTATATGTAGTTTTTCCCACAAAGGAAGAATCTAAAGCTAGTAAGTGATGTAATTCCACATAAATTTCGGAATTCAAAATTAAATCAAGTGCAGTTGTCAATTGGTTCGCGAGTATGAAACATAACCTTGTTTCCAAACATCGCCTACTCGTGCATGTTTAGCTCGATCTTAAATCTAATCCTCATCTAATTTTTCAATCTTACATCTATAATTCCATGCCAAAAATCTAACTGTCGTGATGAGAATTCTTTTAAGTTATCACTAAAATGCTAAAATTAAATGAAATAACCCTAAAACTCAGTAACTTATCCCATTTTTCGCACCTAATCACTTCTTGTAGATCCCTTAATGGAAAACTAGCAGAGCCTGGTCAAATGTCTTTCGATATACTTCCCCATGCGATGAATAACATAGTTCTTCCTTGGTCTTTGATGTTAATGAGTTTGGTTTTGACAACTTTCTTAGACACGCTCCAATAGAATAAATTATCATAGAATGCATTATCCATAGTAACTGGAAAGCATGCCGAAATAGAAAACCAAATTTTGCATCATGACATGGTTGTGCAGAGTCCAGAGGGTACAAGAATCATTAAGGGCTTATATAGTGAAAGCGGGGTCCATTCTTTACTACCCTTATGAGGTCGTTTCAACACACGTCATTTGCATACGTGTTATGATGGAGCTCCCATTTAAGTTGGGCATATCATGCTCCTAACATCATATGAATCTTATTCTAGTCACCATTCTAGCTTGCCTGCCACCAATTGGGTACTCTCCAACGTGCCTTTCAATAACTAATAGGCCTCTTATGAACTTTGTAGTTATCATAATTGATTGAATTTAATCTGATTTAGCCTTAAAGCTAAGGCCACTTGAAATTATTATATTAACCATCGAATCAATGCACTAGGCAGAAATGCAATCATTCAAATGCCACTCACTAATACATATCTCCGAGTCTCATCCTACTCGCTATCATAGTGCTTGGGATGTTGGTTATGTAAGAGGGCCAATTAAAACGTAGTGACATTTCAGATCTCAAATTTAGTGTCAACTATGGATGAGAACAGAGAGCTATCTCATTCATACAACGTTCTCACAAGCTTGAAGCTGTCAATTCTACGTAATTCTTACTACCATGCATTTAAAGCATCTCTCTATAAAAAGGCTTACTAAAAAAGAACAGTTTCACTACTCACCAAAATATACATGTGAACAACTTAACTATTTATGATACTCTTATTGAAGCATTATTTGAAATAAATATATTTTGTCATCCAACAGTAGTTTATGTCCTAACATGCATCAAATAACCTTTGTTATCATAAAGATAACGACTTTATTCAGATATCTATCAATGCAGCTGCACCCCACATTTGCATCAAGAATTGTTTTGATATTTACTCACCATTTTGCATTTGCGTCAAGAATTTTTGATATTTACTCACCATATTAGTTGCTAGCGCAGGACAAGTTGAGGAGACAGCGTGCATTAGACTTTCAATAACACTTGCATGATGAATATTAACTATGCTTTTCTTGTCTTCTTTCACTTAAGAATTTCTTTTAAATGAGAATCGTGAACACAACTCTCTTCATGGCATGCCAAAAGAATTTAGTATGATGCACCCAAAATCACTAAGCTCTAACATAAAGATTTCTAAAACAATCTCAATGTTTTAACACCAAGTATGCCTCCAACTTTTCCTCTATCCACCTCAAAAGTATGGACACCTACATTTAAGTGGTTATATTTCCAACTCTTGCAGTCACCACATCGTTGACCTCATATAGTAGTGATAGACCATCCCACTCTCTTTTCATATTAATAGTGACCTGATTATTGTAAATCATATCAAATTCATAGCTCTGCAATTGATAGTATCACAAATTGGACAAGTTTTAGAGCTATAAATGTAGCTTTTCAAGCAGTTAAGTTTTTGCTCTATGTCCCACTTCTTAAAATTCTGTACATCATCTGTACAGCTTTGGTCTATTCTAGTTGAGATATTTCAAACATCAATCATCTACGATAAAACAACAGATAAAAGTGGCACTAGGGAGAAAATTTGGAAACTATACCCTTTTTTTGGCTTAAACATGTCACCATCAATTAATCTTTACACTTGTCAATGCCTTTAGAAACCGCAAGTCTCTTGTAAGGCGCTAAAATTTGATAATGTGCAAGGCACATTTGATGCTAATCAAACTACGTGATTGTTTTTAATTAATCATATGATTAGATTTTAGTTTTTTGTCTGATTAGGCACTAATCATATGATTAAGGGCCAATTAGTGTTGTATGTAGGTGGTAGTCATGTGATTAACTGTTAATGTTTGTAGTATTAGCATGTGGAATTAATAACTTGATGCCAATCTAGGAATTGGGGTACCTTCTAATGCACACTTGATAGGCAATGATTGGAATTAGCAACAGGATTGACTTAATAATGGGTTGCAGCCACCTCCTCTCTTAAAATAGTATTTCACATGCATTAATGGTTAAAAAAGGTGACAACAGCTTACCCAACCACATGGAACATTGTCTAATTCCTATTTGCTAGGTGGCAGCTCCTCAACATCTCTCGAAATAAGTGTTTCACATGCATTTTGGGTCAAAAGAGGTGATGACACCTTACCACACCACAGGGTATGTCGTTAAGTTCTTATATGCTGATGGCATGCATGGTAATGGTGGCCTGCAGGGTGAATTCAACTATACATAGATAAATTGATGCACCTTTAGTTGAATAAGAAAATTTACAAAAAAGAGTATTCGTAAAGGTAACAACTATTGGCTTGTAGGAGATCACTCTTGAAATATTTTCCTTATGTAACTACCTTCCCAGCTTTCATTTGTTATGGTTGACGCGTCTTAATCATTAAACTGTTGTCCCCATTTATACAGAATATCATGCTTCAAAAGCCTAATAGATAAGGACATGTAACTGCTCCTCTTTAGGACCTGTTTTACCATCAGATGTAGAATCAATGCACTATTTAAAACTTGCTCTTAGGCTGCATGCTGTCCAGCCTCTTATCACAGCCTAATTTACTTTTCTTGCTTGTATGAAAACCTATCCTGACCCCATTCCACTGGCTGTATTTGTCCACATGAGATGTCATCATCTCATTCAACCTGATTGCATGTGTGAATTCTGTTTTATGATTGTTTAGGGATGCCCTGTGTACAAAAGGTTGTCTATCTAAAAATTTCAATTATCAGTTAACAAGTGTGGATTGTAAAGTTTAATTGCAATCTAGTCCACTAGGTTTAGCATAATTGCCTTCTGGAACTTTTTTGGACATGGAGTGAGTAGATCCTACATTACTCACAGAAGTACGAAGCAATTAAGTATCTTGGTATGTATCCCTTACTTTTCATGCTTAGGCATTAATTCTTCTCTCTTAACAACTGGTTAGTCCTAGCTTAGTCGATGCTATAATGTCATTTTGTGCTGTTACATAACATCTCCATGAATTGATAAAGTTTTCTAGTTGTATATATGTTTTAATTCATCAAAACATTGATTTTAAAACTTTTGGCCCATCTTTAAAGACCTTTTTATGCAGCGTTAGACTTTTTCGACCTGTAGAGGAAACAAAAAGAACCAAGCTTACCTATTTAGTAATAGTACAAATGTGTTTGATACTAGGTTATAGAGACAAAACCTAATTTAATAATTTCCATTATTGTTTCTAAAATAAAAAACTTATTGCGTAAGTAAATCATTATAGCTTTGTACTATTTGAGCTGTTTCGTCCATTCCCCATAATGTATTTGGCAAATTAAGAATCTTTCCTGTCAATCCAAGTACTAGTTAAGGTAGGTGGGAGTATTGTGTCCTTTGCAATCCGTTATTATTTTTCAAGCTTCTAAGGCACATTCTTGATACTGTATGTCAATGATATTCTACTCATTAGGAATGACGAAAGAATGCCATAATAAACTAAAGCATGGTTTACTACAATATTATCCATGAAATACTATGCATTGGTGATACATATATAAAATGGTAGAGTTTTACCAATTCATGCTTGTAGACAAAATGCTCACGAGTTTTAGCTTGAATGGATACAGCGGGGATTCCTTCACGTGACTCATGAAATTTGTCTCTCAAAGTTTATATCTCTAGACTTTGGCGGAGAGAAAAAGGATGCTCTCATATGTTATGCTTCTGATATTGAGAGTATAATGTACTATGCTACATATGAAGCTTGATTCTATGTATGCTTTGAGTACCACAAGTATATTTCGTTCTAATCCATCGAAGCAAGGAGCACTCAAGTGCTATCAATCAATCCTCAAGTTTTTGAGGAGGCTGCAGATTTGCTTATAATTTGTGCGATTGAGGACAAAAGTTGGTATTGTTGACTTCTGTTGAAGCAATGACCTCTGTGGCCGTTGTGAACTTGTTGGCCTTTATGACAGCAGTTTATCCACGCAAGGGTATAGTCAAAATATGGTTGTTTTAAAGATTTGAGTTGCACAATGGTTATCAACTTTAGCTTCTAGTATAGTGGCAGGAACAAAGTCCTACAATTGGAATAAGAGCCAAGGTCACGGGCTTGTTTCCCAAAGGAGCAATTGTTGGGAAGGGAACTATTGGTCAGTCCAGTCACAATGACTTCCAACAATTGTTGGGTAGGGATTGTTGGTTTATATGGTAACAATGCCCTTGTGGCAATTGTTGGGGAAGGGATTGCTGGCCTCTATAGCAACAGTTGCTCTCATGGTGTGGCTAGGGTTTCAAAATTTGAGTATTGCTAGTGGCTATAGCTTTTAATATGATAGCAGATGCTGACTGCTAAAGGTATACGGTATACTATTCAAATTCTAGCTTTCAGAACTTGACAAGTACTTCATAATAGTTCTCCATCCCTCAATTCAGGAACACCATAAATCTAATCTACGTTGCAAACTTTCCAGAACAGAATGCTAAACTGAAGTGTATGAATTGCATAAAGATGCCATCTTGCTATACAAGGGCTTCAGCTAATGCACAGTCACCATATTTCTTTATTTCTGAACAGGGAATAACTAGTATAGTTTAATTTTTCTTTTAATTCTGTAGGAGGAGGAGCTATTTCGAAATAGCATCATGTTTGATTTGCTCTATGTTCATCCTCATCATGCTTTAGCAGCCCAAATTACCCTCTACTATCGGCTTTGTGACATTGAAAAACTGCCATGGACCATTGACACTATTGCAAGGTTAGTTATTTAGTCTACTGTGATGAACATTACCTTTTCTCTGTTGTTAGTTGCTGATTTTTCGGTTGTCATGTAACCTCTTTCAATTGCCTGGTTGTATCAGTGGTGGAATGAATGGGTTCATGTGGTTGACTAAGAGGAATGGCTTGAAGCAAGTCGTTCCTTCCCCAGTAAATGGATTCGAAGACATCAAGAATAATCAAGTTCTGTAAGTAACATTGGTGCCCCCAACACACCAAAATGTTTTTAAAAATATTCAATCAGAAAAAGAATGATCGTTTCAACTTTTGCAGAAATATCACTTATCTTAATCCCGCACCACATGCTCACATTCCGAAGCCTCCTGAAGGTGTAAGTATGCCTGAAAAGGTATGTAATACTTCTGGGCTGTCAGCCATTTGTCATTATTATTTGCAATTATGATGGTAACATATGCCTTCCTGTGGAAATTTTATCCTTTTGTCATTATTATTTGCAATTGTGATGGTAATATATGCCTACCTGTGGAAATTTGATCCTTAGTTCCCTAAGGCTCAAATTTTCTTCCAAGCAAAATGGGGAGAAGAAAAAAAGATTAGGAAAGTAAAATTTTTGTTTGGTTGCACTTGTAGTCCTGAAATAATGTTTCCTCCACAGCAAGATGGGAGGGGTGCAAGTTCTGTAAAATCAAATACAACTGAAGTTTCGGGATGACCTTTTCTTGGGCCCCATGTCAACCTTGATATATGGTTTGATTTAGTATTCTATCAAATTATAGTATTTAGCTTGTTGCAGTAAATTGACCTTTTTAAATAAAAAGTTGGGGGAAAGAAAACTGAAAGAGAAAAACAAAGGGGCTGTTTGGTTTCATTTTCAGTTCCATTTTCAGTTTCTAGCATTTCTAAATTGATGAAAATTATTTATGTGATGTGATGTGAAATTGAAAATGTGCTTGGATGAAATGTTTGAAAATGTAATGATTATGTTGGTTTTAATAGATTGTAGGTGGAGAGAGATAGAAATACTGGAATAAAGAGAGAAGATATATATAGGTTATTGGAGAATATGTTTTGAAAATGAAAATGAAAATGATGTTGGGTGAAAATGTATAAAAAGTGATGGTTTTTATTTCTGAAATAGTAGAAAATGTGAAAAGGTGAATTGGAAATGAAACCAAACAGCTGATAAAATTTACACTAAAATTTAAAAAATTTATTGCCCAACCCAGACCTAGTCCAGACTCTTCCTAAGGTCTTCCATTTTTATGTTAATTGAAATTGCAAAAAGGTAAGTTGTACTAATTATAATCAAGTCTTGTGAAGACCCTTTGAAATGTTAAACTAATTTAGGATCCCCTTGAGAGTTTAATGAAAGTAAACAATAAATAAAGAAAAATACTTTGTATATGTATGTGTGTCTGTATGATTTGATGTTTGGTTCAGTTCAATTAACTTGTGAATAAAACTGAAGCCATATTCAATTTGAATTTTTTAAGAAAATGTAGCTAATTTCTAGGAAAAATTTGATATTACCAAACACATGGAGTACTAAAGAAATTTTGTTTCCATGAGAAATATTTGAAGTAAAGTTCTCCTCATCTTGTTCTCTCTTCCCTCCGTTTCTTGCGGAACAAAACTGATCCTAAATTAATTGTGTGAGCTTCTTGTTGGAAATGCTATAATGCTTGGGTTTGGTGTCAAACAAGAGAATTCTTTTAGAAACTTTGACTGTGGATGCATGTATGAGATTTATGCATGCTTAGCTAGTGAGTTGGCTTCACAGGTTGTCTGAACAAGTGGGCACTTTAAAGTATCCATATTGAATGCTTCTTGAAAGAAATATATAACGGAAGGGTGATATGATAGAGGAGGCACATATATTTCTTCTTTTTAGAGCTATAAATGGATATTCAAAAATTTATTTTCCATTCGCATTCGTATCTGTTTATATAAAATTTATTTATATCTGTTTAACACGGATATTATCCGTATTCGATTAGTAGATATTCAATTATAAATGGATACGAATATAGTAAATGCGTATTCGATCTATTTAATATCCACTCCAAATATATATTTATTAAATAATATATTATTTATATTTTTCAATAAAAATTTCATTATCTATATATGTATATATATAAATTATAATTGAAGAATTAGGAAGAAAAAAGAATAAATTTAAAAAATTATTGTAATATAGAGAAAAAATTGCAGAAAAAATTTAATCAACCTAATTATTCTTGATTGACTTTATAATTAATATAGTTACATGCCATTATTATTATTAATAAGTACTAATAATTAGTTATATAGTTAGTTATTAATTAGAAATTATGCAATTTGTTTGTTTGCTTTTGTTTTAATGAAATTATATAGTTCCTTCTATTAATTAAAATATGAATTTGTTATAGATTTATATTCACGTACTTGGTATTCATCAATAGATATCTAAATAATTATCATCGAATATAAATATAAAAAAAATAATTCGAATACGAATAAATTTAATAAAATATAAATGCATCTAAATAATTATAATCAAATACAAATATATCCGAATCTAACTGATATGGCGATATCCAACAAATTTGAATTTGGATATCATTTTTAAATATCGGTCAAATCAGTATCTGTATCCAAATATTCGAAAAGTTAAATTGATACGAATATGAAAATAGTGTATCCGATTCATTTAATATTCGTTTACACTTTACACCCCTACTTCCTTTTGCACGAGTAGGAGTTAGTTGTTTTGTCTTGAGTGGGTTAAAGATGCACAGTGTGACCAAATGATTGGGGGATTGTCAAGTATCATGCTGAATGGTCAGACCAGTGCTTGGTGTTGTATAAAGCAGTTTTTAGTTTGTACGCAAATATGGCATGGTAAAATAATGTGCTAAGATAGGATATAGCTTTAATTGGCAAACTGACTGCTTGTAACTTTGGATGTATAATTGCAGCAACCGAGTTCCTTTGCTTCATGATGTAGCCCCTTGTTTTTTTTTTTTTCCTTTTAACTGCAGAATTTGAGACCAATTGACGTTAAACCATTCCCAATATTATGGCATGAAGATAATGGTGGAAGGCATCTGCTAGCCAAAGAGAGGTATTGAAACTATACCTAGCTAACAAAGGAATATTTTTCTTACTGAATAATCTCTTTGGGATTACTGAACATCCTTAATTCTTCAATATAACAAAATTCAAGTTGATTTAGCAGTTTTAGAATCCTTGTGAAGCGTACATTGTATTGAGTTTTAAACTGGTAAACCATAAGATATATAGTCTTTAGTTATTTGGAAAAATGCTTCGCTTATCTTGGTTGGTTGTGTTCTGACAGACCACAAGTATCTGGTGCAATATCTGGTCCTACATTGGGCGAAGCCGCTTACCGTCTGGTTCACAATACACTGAACATTAAGCCAGAGCGGACAAATTATCGCAACTTCCAGGGGAATCATGTAGGAAACAGGGTGAGGCCAGCTGGACCACCTGGCTATGAAAGGGGTGTCAGGGAGAACCAAAATTCTTCAAACCACCAAAGGGTAAGAGGCGGTGGTTATGAACAAGAAGGTAGTGGGTATGGGTATGGATATGGATATGGATATGGGTATGGGTATGGGTATGAGGAACACGGATATTATAATGATGATCCAAATGGAAAGTACTGCCGTCATGGTGGTGAAGATAGATATTCATATTCATACGAGGAAGAGGTAAGAAATGGGATGTCTTCTTTGAGCATGCAAGGATATGGAAGATCCCAAGTTGCCAAGAACTCTGGTCCACTTCCAACACCGCCTCCAAAATGGATAGGTAGAGGTGAAGGTGCAGGTGCAGGTGGGGATACAATACTAATGTACACTAGAAAACAACAGACATCAGTGGCTGCTGCTGCAGCCGCGCATGACAGACACATGAAGAAGATGCTCAGAAATAAGACACCTCAACAATAATAACAACAGTGGTGGATTCACAACTCCGGCAGCAAAATGTGTTTGTTAGTACGTGAAATATTGTATCACTTTGTCCCTAGATAATTGTCCAAGACTCACTTGAGTTGTAGTGGAAATATATTGTTCCTTTTCTTTTCTTCCTTCTGTGAATGGAATTCAGACAATCTCTCTGCAGTATTTCAATTCACCAGACAATGCCATCATCTCTCTCGAAAACTTCAATTGTAAACAAGTTGATTTTCACGGATGATGAGCTAAATTGTTTTAAAATTGTCAACCCCTCCCATTATGCTCGTTGCCTCCACTTGGAGGTTTATTTTCTTTGTGGCTGCACCAACTTAATCAATAAAATTCCAAATAATCCCATGGATGAACGCCCCTGTCGGTTTTGTTCATGTTCCCGGATGTCCACATTATGCCAACATTATGTGAAAGGGAAAATTACACTTATGATCCTATTATACGGGGTAATCTGCAGTTGGTTACGAATTAGTTGAGCTCAACTACTGTAAAATGAAATTTCCAATTTTTTAATATTCATTGTCGATCGTTCCAATTTTTTTTAGTTTTTAAATGAAAAACAGTGCTTAGTTTTTCCACAAATTGAGGATGTACGTGGATAACTGGTTTAGATCATAAGTGCAAAACATCTTATCCACAAAATGAGGATGTAAGTGGATAACTATAGTTTATGTCATATGTGCAAAACATCTTATATTATGAGACCAAAAGTGCAATTTTTTATTAAAACCTTTTTCTCCTTGAAGTCCTTTGTCTTTTAGAAGTTTTTGGTAAAATGGACTGCTATTTGTTAGTGTCCTTTTGGGGGGCAGGGCATTTGTGCCAGTGGGACAGTCTTTCATGCTTAATGCAATTCCCTGCAAGCGAACGAAAGCTTTTCGTTGTAGGGTTCTCTGCTGAAACTAATGACTAGTCTCTAAGAAATACATATTTCAACTTCGGAAATGTGATTAATGTAAGAATTATTGCCGACAAAAACTTTGGGAAGTCAAGAAGATTTGAGCGTGTTAATTGCTCAATGTTGAATCTGCTCTATTCGCCACGGATGGATAACAACTGAATGATTGGAATATTTGATTAAACTATGCTCCGGAGAGAGCATCTCACAATAGCTTCAACAATATTGGAGGTTTTGGTGGTGGTGGATTGGGTAATAATAGAGCAAACAAGAGATTTTAAGCCGCATTTAAAGCTTATTATCATGCATGATAAATTTAGAATGGCGAGTTGTATTGTCATTTTCTATTATGATCATGCATGATAAATTTAGAATTGCGAGTTGCATTGTCATTTTCTATTATGATCTTTTCTACAGCTGTCAATGAGTTGAATTTGGATCGGATCATATTGGTTCCAAATCCGAATCCGACAGTAATATACCATATTCGAATTCGATCTAAAATCTTATAATATCTTAACTATTATAACTATGTCCGAATCCGTATGAAAATCAGATATAAAAAAAAAAAAAGATCTGAATCCGAATACTCTAAAAAATTATATATTTGTTATTTTTCTAAAAAATTAGTAGAATCTAATTCCAAAACATTTATCCTTAAAAAACATACAAAACATATTAACGAATAAATTTTCAAGTCTATTTATCGTATAAAAGCAATAATAGAATATAATTTAATCACATTCATTTATCATAGTATTTTAGGTTATGTTGCTGATAATAGTAGTTTTTGACATTATAAATTCACATATACTTGATTTTGCAATTAATTAATTATAAACTTAAAGTTTTATAAAAAAAAAAACTCATTTCGATTAAGTTGAGATTTGTATTGCATTCTTTTATATCACAACATTGAGCTCTTGCTCATTATTTTTCCTGTATTATTTTTTGTTATAAAAATAGATAAACAAGTTATGCAATTATGATGTAAATAATTTCTAAATCAAATATTTTATATGAAAATCAACTGATTTGATATATTGCATATGAGCTCATTACTTTTTTTGTCTAAAAATTTATTTTAACATTGTTATAGAACCCTTTGTATACATATAATATTATATATGTACATATAATATTATATATATTTTGATTCGGATTATTAATTGATCGGATCGAGTCAAATTCATATTCGCTTTATTTACTTCGAATTATAAATTTTTTTAATAAGATCTTATTCCTCAACTTTTCTATCGATTAAAGATTCTAAATCATCAAATCAAATTTAGATTGAATTTGAATTAAAATTTGTTCCATTAACAACCCTAATCTTTTCTATTAAACCCGCAAATATTATGTGGATTTAGGTGAAGGTTACTTTGCACGGTGCATTTCAGATCTTCCTGACAAAACAGTAGGCTGCTGTCTTGGTACCCGATTGGTTTGATGGTACAAAAGAAAAGATAATTTTTTTTGTTCTTTTATGTTATTTGTTTTGGTGATACCAAATTTGTAAATTGATTTTATGTGGATTTATAAGTAGTTTGAGCATTTTTATAAGATGTCTAAATATGTTTGGTAAAATTTATAAAAGATGTTTATAAACTTTCAAAATTTAAAATGTTTAAATTTTATAAACTTGTTTGAGAAAAATAAAGAACTCTTATTTTCAAAATTTAACAAACTTTTTTCATTTACACCATATTAATTACAAAACTTGCATAGCTTATAATTTCATGATTTCTTTTATTTAACTACTTTGAAATTTTATTTTAAAAACAAAATTTGCCATCTTATTCACTCCAAAAAAAAAATTATATAATATAAAATTTAAAAATCCTTTAAATTAATTTAACAAACACTTTGTAATTTGGTATATAATTATTTGAAATTTTTATAATTTTTTTAAATTAATTATTTGTGATAACATGTCATTTTGCAAGGAGCCTTTAAAAGAAAAAAGACATTTAAGGAAAATTGCAAATTTTGATCCCATAATATATAAGGTATTCTACACTCGTATTTCCAAATTGATTACCCTCGGACATTCTCAGTTTCTTAATAAAACACTAGTGCAATACACGCAGTTTTTCCATCAAAAGACTAACATAATTGGGACTATAAAGCATAGGTGTTGCACCCCATTGGAATCGGATTGCCCAATCTCTGAACCCAATGAGAAGATAGATCGAGTCGGACCTAATGATTCAACCTTGCACGTTTTGGACTAGCCATTCTTGACTCGATCCTAAGGTCAGACTTCAGAGGTGAAAGTTTAATAGTTGGCCCTCTGTAAGAATGACGTAGGACGATACCCCGCTACAATAAATGCTATCCCTTATGCATCGTCTACATTAAATACGGTGACACACCTTGCGACATCCTAGAGTACTTACTGTTCCCCAGGATTACATTATCCTGATCAAAAGAGGAAAAAGGACCATGGTTGCTCCTTAGGAATAGTGCTCAAATAATTCTAAGAAGCAGGGGCAAAAAGGTAAAATCAACCCCAAAGATGCAAGATTATAAATCCTTGGATCAAAATAGAGACTGAGGTGTGAAATATACACACTTTTAAAGCCCCTCTGATTCACACCCTCTTATTCCAACCAGCTCGGTACTAGAGAGACATAATTGAGGGCTTCTTGGTTAGCCTAACGTGTGTTGTGTTGTAGGTTGACCCACCCAATTTGAAGGAGATTCTTGACCCTGTGAAATCCAGCATCATCATTTGGCTACGTTTATGGGAAGTATCCCAACTGGCTCGACCCTGAGATGCGACAGGGTCAAGCACACAACCCTAGCAAGTGATTACAATTTCCTTAGAATAGTTTAATGAGATCATTAGATAGTAATTCAAACATGAATTTCAGGCATACAGAGAGTAGACACCTACCTTAGCAACGAGTGCAACACATGAGCTATGGCTTCCAAATTTGGCCCCTCGGGATGCACTACCCTATTGCCAACCAACTAATGAAGTAGCAAACTCCGTGGAAAACTTCTAACCTCACCAAGTTCAAAATGAAAGGCTCAATCGCCCTTGAGCGAATTTGCCACTCTAGGAGAGTGTTGAATGCTCTAAATAGGAGGTGGTGTCCTACTAGGTGCAATAGCTTAACTACAGAATCAAAGTTTTTCCAAGCTCACCTAGATCACTTATACCAAGGTCTCGATGTGCACCATCCAAGGAGAAGAGAAAAAGAATCCCCATTCATTCAAGAGATCATCAATGAAAGGGTAGCCCTAGAAGTTAAGCTGTTGGCCAGCTTACTAAGATATGATGGGGTCATCAACTCTAATAATAGCTACATGGGCACAATGACCACATACATGCTAAGTTGTTGGTGACCATATTCCAAGGAGTGGCTTTAGACGGGTTTATGAAACTTGAGCCATGCTTGATCGACTCATACAACCTCTTGTATGATAAATTCTTGCATCAGTTTGCTACACTGTAAGAGAAAACTTCCTCACACACACCTCCATTTAGTCAAACAAAATGAGGGCAAAACCTTGAGAGATTTCTTCACCATATTGAACAATGAGGTCGTGAAGATCGACAACCCTATGATTGACTTCTTCATTAATGTCCTATTCCTAGGCCTACGCTATAAGGAATGCACTAACTCTTTGAGTCGAGAAAGGCCCCCTCAACATGAAAGCCTTGCTTGACCTAGTGGATTGCTACATGGTGCAAAAGGACATGAACTACCTCAAATATGGGTAATCAAGCTCGGACAAGAAGTGGAAAGATAAAAAGGAACCTAAGAAAGATAAGAACAATTGATCCTTTATTCGGTGCATGATTAGCTACTACCTACTCAACACATCAAGGAAGGAGATCTTGATGGCTATTCAGAATGAAGACCTCTTCAAAAAGCATAGGCAGCTGTTGGGAAGACCCGAGATGAAAGATTCTAAGGAATACTACCATTTTCACAAGCAAAAAGGGCATGGCATGAATGATTGTTTCTAATGTAGGATGAGATTGAGTGGTTCATTCACCAAGGATACATGAAGAAATATTTGGCAAAATGGAGGAATAAGAAAGAATATCTCTGAAGAAGAAAAGGTCTAGAAGCCCAACCTGATAGATCAACCATCGACCACTTTAGGTCAAAGAAGTTGTGCTTGTCCAAGGGGTGATCGACACTATAGCTGGGGGATTGGCTGATAAGGATTCAAGTCCTCAAGGAAAAAAAATAGTGTGCAGCTTTGAGAACTATTGTAGCACTAAGCTAGTGTATCATTTATCAACCAATTCAAAAATGATCACCTTTAGAGAAGAAGACCTCAACCATATTTCAATACCAAAAGTTGAAAACAAACCAAATTGTCCCATTGTCATCACTGCTGAGATCACCAACTATATTGTCAAAAAGGTGCTGATTGAAAATGGAAGCTCATCTAATGCCATTTTTTACTCAACTTTGAGAAAGATGGACCTGGAAAAGCTAATGCTCTTCTACGTGAATATGCCTATTGTTAGATTTAGTGGGTTAGAGATGGTGTCCATAAGATCGATCAAGCTCATGACCTCACTTGAAATGCCACTTAAATAATGAACAATGATGATTAAATACTTAGTCGTAGATAGCCCCTTTGCCTACAATGCCATCCTATGTTGATCGACTCTTGATAACTTTCATGCCATAGTCTCACTTATCATTTGAAGATCAAATTCCCAACCCCAGTTGGAATGGGAGAAACATTATGTAGTACTAGTGAGGTTTGGCGATGCTACACCACCTTAGTCGACACCAAGACGCCAAGGCACCGACACCAAAACCAAATCTTGGGATCAACTTGCCTATCCTTATCTTTGAAGATGACTTTTGAAAGTAGAAGGTAAAAGGTACTAGAGTTGAACCTATGAAGGAGTTCAAGAAAATTGAACTTGAACTAGGAAACCCAAAAATGTACACTGAGATCGAAACTTAGTTAAAGCCACACACCAAGTGCATGCTTATTAACTTTCTCTACCAAATTGCCGATGAGTTTTCCTTAGTGGCATCTGATTAGCAGAGCATCGGCTTTGATGTGATTGTTCACTGCCTAAATGATGACTTGACTGCAAAGCAAATTAGGTAGAAAATAAGAGTGTTCAGTGAAGCAAAAAATAGAATCATAAATGAAAAGTTCAAAAAGCTCTTCCAAGCGAGTTATGTGGTTGAGATCCAATTTCCTAAATGGTTGTGCAATGTTGTTCTAGTGCTAAAGAATGAAGAAATGTGAATGATGTGTAATGACTTCATCGACCTAAACAAAGCTTACCCTAGAGACCTATACCCTTTCCTATGTATCAAGCTCTTCATCGACTCAACTGTAGGTTGTGCTCTACTTAGTATGATGGATGCTTTTTAGGGATATTACCAAAAATTCGTGGCACTTGAAGATTGAGACAAAATTGTGTTTGTGGTTCCCACGGGATTATTTTGTTTTGTCATTATGCTATTTGGTTTGAAGAATGCTAGGGTCACATATCAATAGCTCGTGAATATGAAGTTCAAGAAAGAGATCATGCAATCGATGGAAGTTTATGTCGATGATATGATAGTTAAGAGCATTAAAGAAAATAATCATCTAGAGGACTTGGCCCACACATTCTCAATCTTAAAGAGGTGTGGCGTGTAGCTCAACCTGGCTAAATACATATTTGGAGTTTGAGGAGAAACTTTTTTTGGCTACATGGTCAGCTAGTGAGGGATCAATGTGAACCCACAAAAGTTTTAGGCCATACAAGATGACAACACCAAGTCAATAAAGACGGTATAAAGATTAGTAGGTCGGATAGTTGCCCTGAGTAGACATTATTGTAATAGTGTACTGCAAGCTAATTAGATTGGCATATATAACTACTCTACGTAATAATCTTGATTGAATGATATTCAACAAAATGGCCATTTTCATCTTATGCATTTATAATTTCTTCATATGCATATGATTGAAGCCCTTAAATCATACAAGACTATGGGAATTGATCACACATATGATGGTGATCAAGAAACAAGTCTCTATAGCCATGACTTTAAATATTCCAAATCATAGAATGTATGAGATAGGGCATCTAAGATTCAGATAGACTTGCACTAATTATGCATATACTAAGAGGTTGGATATTGCCCCATTTCATGGGCAATCTATGTTATAGATGGATGCATGTTAGTGGGTGCTTGTAAGAGAACAAGTTCATTGAAAGCTTACTCAAAGAATCCACAAGTAGCCATAGCAACACATTGGTAGTGGCAAATTCTTTATCTTATGACAATGCATATAATTAGTCCTTTAACTTGAGGTTTGACAGTAATTGTGTATTTAGGTCTTTGTTCTTTGATTTTGCTCTATTCATGTAGCGGGTCACTTGGGGGCTTAGAGGTTAGGCGCAAGCTACCAAAATATAGAAACTAGTGAGTTCCAAGATGGGGTCCATTTTGCTTGTCTGTGAGGAACGAGTTGTTCTTCTATGTATTCTGAAGTGGTCAATTCCAAGAAATCCTTGTGTAACGTGATATGACAATGTGGAAAAGAAGTTTTCCAAGGTTGAAGTCATAACGAGGAATCAAACATCAAGAATAGATACATAGTTATTGAGGCTCTTAAGAAGCAGGAAAATATTTTGCCATAGGTCTCTTTCGGGAGACAGAAAATGGAATGACTATTGGAATAGTATCACGCAAGCTAAATAGATTAGTATGTAAACTATTTCACTTGTGATATAATCTTAATTAAATGATATTCATTAAATGGCCATCTTCATCTTACGTTTATATTTACTTCACTAGCTTTTGGTTAAAGTCCTTCGATCACACAAGACTACAGGAATTGGTCACATGCTGAGTGGTGCATCATGAAATAAGTCTTATATGGTTGTGATCTTAAATCTTCTAACTTGTAGGATCTTATAAGACAGGCATCTAAGATTCAGATAGACTTACACTAACGATGTATAAATCTAAGGAGTTGGAAATTGATTCATTTCATGAGCAAACCATATGAGAATGGTGCATGTTAGTGGGTGCTTGTTAGAGAATAAATTACTGAAGGCCTACTCAGAGAATCCACTAGATAGCCAAAGTCACAAGTTGGGAATGGCAAGTTCTCCAACTTATGCTAATGTATATAATTAGTCCTTTAACTTGAGTATCCATGGTAATCATGTATTTAGGTCATCATGATTTGACTCTTCTTTGGTGATGTAGTAGGTCTTTTGGGTGGAGGTTGGGAATGAGCTACTTAGATATGAAGGTTTGTGAGATTCAAAATAGGATCCAACTCTTCATCGTTGTAAAGGGCAAGTACATTTTTTGTGTATTCTATAATTATTGATTCTAAAAATTCTTGCGCAAGATAGTATGAAAATTTGAAAAAGGAGTTTTCCAAAGATGAGGTTATAAAGGGGAACCGAACATTAGAAATAGAAACATTATTAGGAAGTCGACAAATATCTTGCCCAAGCCTTTTTTGGGAGATAAAAGATGGATGGACAGTGTTTTCTTGGTACGCATGGAGTTAGAATGGTTCTCTAAAAATATTGATTTCAGCCAATTAGTTGGGCTTCATGGGTTTGAGGTTGGATATTGACCATGGAGATTGGGTATTCTTCAATGAATGGAGATTAATTAAATTGAGTCATTAGTTTAAAGGAGTTTAAACTAATGTGAATATTTCATATTTTATAAGTCACAAAGAGTTATGAGCCCATGTTCAATGAATGGTAGAACCTAATGGATCACACACAATAGTCAATTGTGAATCCTACTTGATGAAAGGGAATTTTCTAAAAGTTAGAAAGATTCCTTAGTGATTGATTTTGGAGGTAGATTGATGCAATTTGTAGTCATTTTGGCTTAATCAATTTAATTGTTAAACTGATCTAATTAATTTAAGGAGTTAAATTAGTGCAATTAATTAAGGAGTTAATTATTTGGTGCTACATGACTATTAATTGATCAAGTTAACTTAAAGCGTTAAGTTAAGAATGACTTGCTTAAAAAGCTAAGCAAATTGAGATTTGAATTTGATTTGCCACCTTGGCATCACACATTTTTAGCATTTATATATAGATATCGAGAGAGATGGCTGGCCACTATCACAACTAGTGTGATGAATTAGATTCTTTGCTAAATTCCCTCCAAAATCATCTTGCAAGCATTGCATTTATGTGTTGAAAGCTTTGCTCTCTTCGTCTTCCCTCCAACCTAAAATCAGCCTCAACCATTATTGTATCTCTTGTCTTACTCTGACTTATATAGACTAGAGATTTTGGATGGTGTATGAATTATTTTAATAGAGGCAAACAAGAGAGTTTGCTAGTTTTGGAGATCAACCTATACAGAGTTCGATTTGGCAAGTTTCTCCAAGGAGTTATAGAAAGATTTTTGAACCAAAATTTTTACAGAGAGTTCTTAAAAGTGTTTAGAAGCACCATTAATTGTTTTGGAATTTTTGGAGGAGTTTTGATTGGGCAATTTTTGCACTCTTCCAACTGCGCCAATTGCATATAGTTTTTGGAATTGTAAAGAGTTCACAAGCCTCTCCTTGAATTTTGCTTTTCAAAGTAATGCTCTCACCAAATCTGAATTCCTAGCATGTTTAGATCCTTTTTATGCTTTTAAGCACTAGTTAATTTCATGCTTTTGAAAATTGATAATTGGATCCTAGTGCCTTACTTGCTTTCAAGTGGTATCAAAGCCAAAATCATGCTTATATTTGGATTTTTCTTGGGTGATTGATTCATGTGATGGATTAATCTAGATAACCAAATTCTTGATTCAATTGATGGATTGGAATATTTGGTTGATGTTGTGTGTGACTCCTTGACCAATGAATTAAAAGCAAGTTATTAAGTGATTTAAGTGTTAATACATATAGTTGGTATGTTTTAATTCATATTGATTAATGTTTAATGAATATTTGGTATTAATTGATGTTATATGTTGATATAGCATGTTAATTTATGGCTGAAAGTGTTTTGGTCAATTTTGGATCCAATGAGATTGGAGTTTGGTTGGAGATTTTTGTAGAATTTGATTCTTAGACTTGATTTTTGAAGCATGATTGAGCACTTTAATTTTCAGTTTTGAAATGAGTTTCAGATCTAAAAATTAGTCTATGATGTGTCATTTAATGTTTAGAAAGGGTTCTAGAGGTTTTAGTGCACAAAAGTTGAGCTAAAAATGGCTTGACTCGGCCTTGATCCCAAAGCAAGGGGGCTACCAGCACATGGCAGCACACAGCAGGGCAGTGGCCAAAACTTTCTGCCCAGCCATGTGTTTTCCTCGGCCAGCAATCCTGTGTTTAGGTTAGGTCAATTTTTGAGCCTTCTTTTGGTTCCCTAAGTGACTATGAACTGATTTAAATCACACATGATGGATGCACAAGTAATGTGCAAGTTCTCTAAATTGTGTTGGATACTTTTGATTGCTTCTAAAATCTTGTTAAAGGTTAATCTCAAACTTGTGGCATAAATGTTATGCTTGACCAATTATTTGTTTATGGGCCCAAGGGGTGCTAGAAAGGGAGGTAAAAGAAAGAAATGTTCTTCCTCAAAGGGAAAACAACTATCAAAGGCATCTGGAGAAGCTAAGAAGATTATAGAGGAAATAATTGATATTATTTATTTCTACTTTGGCTAGATAGGTCATTGGAAGCTATTTGCAAGGGTTACCATGCAACTTTTAAGAAGGGTATGTACTTTATTGAAGTGCATTTTAGGATAAATTCTTCCTCATGGATATATGATATCACATGTGGTTCTTTTATTTGTAAGTCGTTATGAAGAATAGAAAGAAGAATATAACCAAGTGGTGTGGATATGATCTATCATCTTGGCTAAGGAGCAAGAGTTGTGACCAAAGCCGAAGGCGTACATGAAGTTAGATTTAGAGGATTCCATACTTGTATTGGGCCTTTGTCATAAAGTACCATACATTGTTGAAAAATATTATTTCAATTCCCATTTTAGATAGCGAAGGATTTGATCCTTTTACATAAAATGGGAAATTGAAGGCATTAAATAATGGGCTCTTTAATTGATCATGGTACACTTAACAAAGGATTGTACATATTGGATTCTTAACCATCACCAATGCACTTTCAACTAAGTAAGAAAATTAGATATCTAAGAAGATTGCATTTTATGGCATACAAGACTTGGTCATATCTCCAAAAATAGGATGAACAAGTTAGAAGCTCTCAAAGCACTAAATGTTAGTGGCATTGAGAACCTTCTTACTTGTGAATCTTGTTTGAAGGGAATAATAACCAAGGTTTCCTTTGTAGTACAAATGGGATGCCCCACAAATCCTTTGGATTTGATCCATATAGACATTTGTTGACCACTAAGAGTTAGTGGGAGAGGTAGCTATTCTTGCTTCATTACCTTCACCAATGGTTATAGTTAGTATGGATATGTGTATCATATGAAATATAAAGTCCAAGGCCCTTGAAAAGTTCCAAGAGTATAAAAGTGAAGTAGAAAAGCAAACGGGACTTAATATTAAAGCCCTTCGATTGGATTGAGGGGGAGAATACTTAAGTACCATATTCTTAGATTGTCTTAAGGAGAATGGGATTCTCTTTCAATAGACTCCACCCAGCACAACCTAACATAATGGAGTAGCCGAGAGAAGCAATCGTATTTTGTTGGACATGGTACATTCCATGATAAGTTCCTTCGATGTGTCTATATCCTTTTAGGGGATATGCCTCATAGATGGTGGTGAAGTTACTAAGAGTAGTACTTCTAAAGTCGGTGCCAAAAATACTATATAGGATGTGGCATGGCAAAGCACCATTTTACCAGTATTTAAGGGTTTAGGGATTTGCTACCTACGTGATATGGATAGTGGGAGATAAGTTGGATAGTAGATCCACCCTGTGCAAGTTAGTGGGATACCCAAGAGAGTTTATGGGTTATTACTTTTACGATTCCTCAGAACAACAGGTATTTATTTTGAGGAACGCTACCTTTTTAGGAAAAGATTTTCTATTAGATAGAAACAGTGTTGTCATTGAACTTGATGAAGTTCAAAATGATCAAGAAATCCCACAAGTGGTGGAAACTAATGAGTTGTAAAAGCCTTGTACACAATCTCTAAGAAGGTCGGACCAGATCAAGAAGCAACCTGAAAGGTTACACTTAAAGATCCGGTATCGATTTTGAGAAAATCTTTTCACCAATCGCTATGCTTAAATTCATTTGGATTTTACTTTCCCTAGCCACATATTATGACTATGACATATGGCGAATGGATGTGAAAACCACTTTCCTCAATGGCAACATTGAAGAAGAAATATATATGAAGCAACCACAAGGTTTTATATCTAAGGAGAGCGAGCAAAAGGTTTGCAAACTCTAGAGATCCATTTATGAACTCAAACATGCATCCCAAAGTTGGAACATACATTTTGACAAAACGGTCAAATCTTTTGACTTTGTCAAAAATATGTAAGAACCATGTGTGTATAAGAAGGCTAGTGGGAGTAGTACACAATTTATTATGCTTTGTGTCAATGACATTCTTCTCATTGAGACTGGGAAAGAAATGTTAGAGTTTACTAAAGCATGGTTATCTATATAATTCTCCATGAAGGATTTAGGAAATGCATCATGGATATTAGGAATATGTATCTATAGAGATAAATTGAGGAGAATGCTGAGGCCCTCCCAAACCCCATACATTGATAAGATACTAAAGAGGTTTAGTATGGAAGAATTCAAAAGAGGATTCCTTCCCATGGGATATGGCATTTGTCTCTCAAAGTCTATAGCCCCCACGACTGAGGAAGAGAAATGAAGAATGTCTCACATACCTTATGCCTCCACTATAGAGAGCATAATGTATGTAGTTCAATGTATTAGACCAAATATGGCACACTTGTTAAGTATTATGAGTAGGTTCCAATCCGATCTCAATGAATGTCACTAGAAGGCTATTACAACAATCCTTGAGAAGGACTATAGATTTGTTTTTGGTATACGACAATGGAGAATTGAAACTCGCAGAGTTTTTAGATTTTAATTTTCAATCCGATGTAGATGACCTAATATCCACTTTTGGATATATATTTTACCTTAATGGCGGCACAGTGTGTTGATGGAAGATTTCTCCTAGGAGACCGATTTTTAGGTACCAAGTTTGAAGGTCAATTTTGGCTTGATTAATTTAAGTGTTAAATTAATCAACTAACTTAAGGAGTTAAATTAGACCAATAATTAAGGAATTAATTATTTGGTGCTAACATGACCATCAATTTGGTCAAGTTAACTTAAAAAGTTTAAGTTAACAAATTAAGCTTAAGGAGTTAAGCTAGTTTAACTTAAAGAGTTAAGTCAAAGGATAATTAATTAAATTAAAGAGTTTAATTTGATTAGTTGGGAAGATGAATTTTGGAGGAAAAATTCAAATGAAGAGTTTATTTGAATTAGCATTTTAATTAATTCGGAATTAGATTCCAAATGTAATTAAAATGCACATGAAATTTAAATGAGATTTAAATTTAATTTGCCATCTTGGCAACCCAACTTGGCTACCCCCCTCATGCATTGTGTGATGGCACCTTGGCATCACACATTTTCCGCATCTATATATATAGAGTGAGATGGCCGCCCGCTATCACAATTGGTGTGAATTAGATTCTTTACAAAATTCTTTCTAAAATCATCTTGCAAGCATTGCATTCATGTGTTGAAAGATTTGCTCTCTTCTTCTTCCCACCACCCTAAAATTGGCCTGCATCATTATTATATCACTGGTTTTACTTCAATTTATAGATTAGAGATTTTGGAAGATCTAATTAGTCTATGGATTGTTTCAATAGATGCAAACAAGAGAGTTTGCTAGTTTTGGAGATCCAACTGCATAGAGTCCGATTTGGTGAATTTCTCTAGGGAGTTCCACAAAGTTTTTCAATCCTAAATTTTTATAGAGAGTTTCTAAAAGTGTTGAGAAGCTTCAATAATTTTTTTGTAATGTTTAGAGGAGTTTTGGTAGAGGATATTTGCACTCTTCTTGCTGCGCCAATTGCAGACAGTTTTTGGAATTGTGAAGAGTTCACAAGTCTTTCCTTGTATTTTCCTTTTCAAGGTAAGTCTCTTACCAAATCTGAATCCCTAACATGATTAGATCTTTGTTATTCTTGCGAGCACTAGTTAATTTCATGCTTTTAAAAATTGATAATTGGATCCTAGTGCCTCACTTGCTTTTAGAAATACTTTTAAACTAATAGACTCAATTTAATTAATCTCATTAATTGATGAAGAGTTACCAATCTGCACAGTCGATGTCTAATCTCAAACCCATGGAGCCCAACTAATTGGTTGAAACAAATATTCTTGGAGAACCTTTTTAGCTCCATGAGTATCATGCAAATACGATTGTTCCACCTCTTATCTCCTGAAAGAGGCTTAGGGCAAGATATTTGTTGGCTTTTAAATAGCATCGATACTATGTCTCTATTCTCAATGTTTGATTCCATTGTATGACGTCATCTTTTAAAAGCTTTTTTTCCAAATTATCACACCACCTTGTGCAAAGATTTCTTAGAATTGATTATTATAGAATATATAGGAGATGCACTTGGCTTTCATAAAGACGTGGAGTCAGATTCTATCTTAAATCTCACAAACCTCCATGCCAAGTAGCTCATACCCAACTCGACCGACTTGCTAAGTGACTAATGAGGAGTCAAAGCATGAGGACTGGACATAAGGTTACATGGATCCTTAGGTCAGAGGACTAATAATATGCACTAGCGTAAGTTGGAGAACTTG
Source organism: Jacaranda copaia (assembly GCA_014898725.1). NCBI lineage: Eukaryota > Viridiplantae > Streptophyta > Magnoliopsida > Lamiales > Bignoniaceae > Jacaranda > Jacaranda copaia. Next base: position 163,854 of record JACGDI010002022.1, read on the forward strand.
CCACTACGGCTATCTAATAGATTCTCTCAGTAGGTCTTTAGTGCCTTATTCTCTAACAAGCTCCCAACAACTTGTGCCCATATCTTATATAGTCATTCATGGAACAAAGCAATTTCCAACTCTAGGATTTATTCATCGTTAGTACAATTCTATTCGGATCTTAGATGCCCTATTTCATAAGATCCTATGACTTGAATGATTTAAGATCATGATTGTATAAGAATTATTCCATGGTCACCAAACTAAGTCCCGTAGTCATAAGTGATCTAAGGGCTTCATCCAAATGCCTGTGAAGTAATATAGAGCATAAGATGAAGATGGCCATATAAAGAATATTATTCAATCAAGATTGTATCATGAGTGAAATAGTTTACACGGCCAATCTAATTAACTTGCAGGGCACTATTCTAACATAAACTATATGAGATATGGGTGAATTTTAGTAGGTGCTTGTTAGAGAACAAGTTCACTGAAGGCCCGCTTGAAGAATCAACTAGATAGCTGAAGTGGCAAGTTAGTAGTGGCAAGTTCTCCAGTTTATGCTAGTTAATATAATTAGTCCTTTGACTTGAGGATCCCTGGTAATCTTATGTTTAGGCCATTCTGCTTTAACTCTTCCTTGGCCACGCAGTGGGTCTTTCGGGTGGAGGTTGGATATGAGTTACTTAGATATGGAGGTTGTGAGATTCAAGATGGAATCTAACTCCTCATTGTTTGAAGGACGAGTACATCTTCTTTGTACTTTATAATTGTTGATTCCATAAAATCCTTGCACAAGGTAGTATGATAATTTGGAAAAGGAGTTTTTCAAAAATAAGGTCATAAAGGGGAATCAAACATTAGGAATAAAAATATAGTATTGAGGCTATCAGGGAGCCGACAAATAACTTGCCCTAGGCTTCTTTTGGGAGATAGGAGATGAAAGGGCCACATTTGCATTATATGCGTAGAGCTAGAATGGTTCTCCAAAAGCATTGATTTTGGCTAATTAGAATGGGCTTGAGGTTGGACATCGATCATGGAGATTGGGTACTTTTTAGTTAATGGAAATTAATCGAATTGAGTCATTAGTTTAAAAGAGTTTAAACTAATGTTAATATTTGATATTTTGTAAGTTACAAAGAGTTGTGATCCCATGTCTAATGAATGGTAGAACCTAATGAGTCACATACAAAAGCTAATTGCAAATCCTACTTAATGAAGGGGAATTTTCTAAGAGTTAGAGATTTCCTAATGATTGATTTTGGAGGTAGATGGTTGATAAAATTTGTAGTCATTTTGGCTTGATGAATTTAATTGTTAAATTGATCCAATTAATTTAAGGAGTTAAATTGGTCCAATTAATTAAGGAGTTAATTATTTAGAGCTATATGACTATCAATTGGTCAAGTTAACTTAAAGAGTTAAATTAATAATGACTTGCTTAAAGAGTTAAGCAAATAAACTTAAGTGTTAAGTCAAAGGTTAATTAATTAAATTAACATGTTTAATATAATTAGAATGAATAATTTATTTTTGGATGAAAAATTCAAATGAAAAGTATGGCATTAGAATTTATTTGGATGACATTTCATGAGATGAAATGAAGATTCTAAATAAAATTCAAATGCACACAAAATGCCCATGCCACTTGCATGCAAGTTGGCACCATCTTGAGAAAGGTGTAATGTCACCTTGGCATCACACCATCCTCCATCTATACATAGATATAGAAGGGGGTGGTCAACACACCTTAAAAGCAAGCATTTAGATCTAATTGTCAGATTCTCTCATTTTTCCTCCAATTTCCCAATGTTGCCCCATGTGTTGAAGTTTCACTTTTCTTTATTCCCCCTCTCCAACTCAAGCCTTCATCCTTACATTTCTCCTTGTTGTTCTCAAAATAACATTGAGGAGATTTGGATTGTGCATTGGTGTGTAGATCTTATCATTGGAGGCAAGATAATTGGATTGCTAGCTTTTTGGCGATCCTCTGTTCAGGTAGTCACTTGGAGGCATTTTTGGAGAGCTTTTTGTTTTTTTTTTCTAGATAAATTTTCTATTGTATATCCATTAAGATGTTGGTGAGCTTCAGTCCAAATTTTAGCTAGAGGAAAAATATTTTGGTTGGGCAAACGTTGCTAAAAAACCATGTGCCGCTGGGAGGCAGATTCAAGGAGTTGAATTCTTCTTCCTAGTTTCCTTTGATTTTGAGAAAATCAAGGTAATCCTCATACAAAATCTGAATATATGGCATGTTTAGATCCTTAGCATGATATTTAGCCTAGTTATTTTGGTGTTTTTATGTTTTGATAATTGGATCCTAGTGTTACATGCAACTTCAAGGACCAAATTTGCATGGCAATTGCAAGTAGTAATGGTTCACGGCTCAATTAATTCGTTCAATTGGTTGGGCTCCATAGACTTGTGCTGGACATCGACTATAGTGATTGGGACTCTTCAATTAATAGAGATTAATTGAAAAAGTGATTAGTTTAAAAGAGTTTAGACTAATTGGAATATTTAATAGTCAATAAATCAGAAAGAGCTATGAGCTCCTATCTAATTAATTGGTGAACCTAATGGATCACACATAAAAGCCTAGAACACTCTCACTTGATTGAAGAAATTATCTAAGGGGTTAAATAATTGAGGCGATCAAGTTTATTGAAGGCAGGGAGCAAGTTGACTAATTATCAATTGATAACTATAGCTTGATTAATTTAAGTGTTAGATTAATCAAAATAATTTAAATTGTTAAACTAGGCCAATTAGATTAAGGAGTTAATTTAATTAGTGTGTGGCAAATTTAATTAGTTAAAGTCAAGTTAAAGAGTTAAGTTGATTTTATTAACTTAAGGAGTTAAGTTAAAGTAATTAAATTAAGGAGTTAATTTAATTGGTAAGGGAATCTAATTTTGTAGGAAAAATTAAATGGAAGAGTCCATCTAATATTAGTGAGTTGGCATTTTAAATTTAAGAAATTAAAAATGCAACTTTACTAGTTAAGTGGAATCCTATGTGGCCAAGCGACGAGTGTATGATGGTAACTTCCAAGGGCTTCCATCTCACACTATATATACCCCTTACTTGTTTATGGCTGGCCACTTTTGCATATTTTCTAGCAGCATTTTTTCCTCCCATTGTGTGTAGTGATCTCATGTGTTGAGAAAAACCACTTTCTAGATTCCCTTAAACAATTTTCTCTGTCTAATAACTTCCTCACTTTTTTCTTCATCTTCCTTTATCCTTCTTATCTTTCTAGCTGATTGAGAGAGGTTTGAGAGTAGCTTTAGGTGTGTGGATCAAGGTCCTTCAAGGTGGTGATCGTTTTTAGTTCTTGAGGTGACTGGCAATTTTTGCAATTGTAGTTGTTGTTTTGCAACCATTCTTAGTAACTTGGGAAGATATTTTTCCAACAAGAGTTGCTGGCATTGCAATCTATTGAAAAGTAGTTGGAGAACCTTGGAGAAAAAAGCGAGTTCCTTACTTGGAAAGAGTCCCATAGTGATATCTTCTTAGTTACCTTTTATTTTCATGATTAAGGTAACATTTCTCAATCTTTTTAATCTAATTTTGAAACATAGAAATAGATCATTGAGTAGATAGAAGCTTCATATTCTTCAAAATACTTAGGATGGTTGCAAACTTCTATTGGATGGGAGAGTGTGATTGAGTCTTACTAGACCTGAGAAGTACTTGTTAAAACCCTTGCCATTAGCAAAACTAACGCCCATAGAGGCACTAAACTTATATTTGCCTGTATTTCCTCAAGTGGTTAGCTTGGTACTTATGTCAATTCTTGGGGCACTCCATCGACTTGTCTATTATCTGAGTAAGGTATTGCAAGGGGTCGAATGAAACTACATGGAGGGCAAGAAGTTTGCACACACCGTCGTCTTACCTTAGCGACTGAAGCCATATTTCCAATCACATAGTGTCATTGTCTTGACAAACCAACTACTCAAGAATGTATTGTCCAAACCATGTGTCCAGAAAACTTAAAAAATGGGCCATCGACCTAAACAAATTTCATATTAGTTATGAGCCCAGAACAGCTATAAAGGCTTAGGTGTTGGTCGACTTTCTGTTTGAACGGGTTGACATTGCAAATGTGAAAAGAACGGCACACTTTTCTTGGATGTTACACTATTGGAAAAGTGCCCCGCAAGCCAATTAGATTGGAGTGTAAAATTATTTCACTTGTAATACAATCTTGATTGAATGATATTTACTATAATAGCCATCTTTATCTTATGCATATACGATTTCTTCACATACATTTGGTTGAAGTTCTTAAATCATATAAGACTACGAGAATTGGTCACATATATAATGGTGATCAAGAAATAAGTAACTATGGTCATGATTTTAAATATTCCAAGTTATAGAATCTTATGAGATGTGGCACCTAAGATTCAGATAGACTTGAACTAACAATGCATACTCCAAGGGGTTAGATGTTGTCTAGTTTCATGGGTAATATATGTTATACATGGATGTATGTTAATGAGTGCTTGTTAGAGAACAAGTTCACTAAAGGCTCACTTGACTGGGTTAGATGTCTTCAGTTCTCGACTAGATGATAACTTATTTTTACTGCTTACCTTTTCATCATCGAGGTTTGGGATTGAGATCGAGCTCTAAACTTTTGGTTGATGATGATGGTGAGGTCAGCTGGAACCATGCCCCTAAAAGTGATGATGGTTAGACTCTATATGTTCGATAAGAAAAAAATTGCTCAAAATCACCTAGTCGAAGATCGTTAAAGCCCTAGCGTATCACTCTAATGTGGTAACTATCTAGTTGAATTTTAACTCCATTCTTCCAAGTTTGGGTTTAAATTTTGTGACTAAACTTGTCATCATTGCAAGTGAACTAGTTTGGTTATCACTTCTATTGGAGGTCAGAGTTGGCCCTCGAAGACTAAGAGAAGCTCTAGAAAAAGCAAAGTGAGGTGGAGGTAGCTAAGTCTCAATTTGACTTTGCATAATCGAAGATTGTGCAATTGACTAAGCAACTTGAGGATAAAAATGTGCAATTCTTGGCTATTGTGGTTGAGAACTTATAATAGCTGCACGGTTATCTTCGAGACTACCTCTGCTTTAACCTATTTCTTGAAGTATTTGACTGCAACAATCGTAAATGTTCTTTGACCTATGGTTTTTGGGGAAAAGCTGACTATATATATATATATATATTTCTTATTAGTTAAATAACCATGTGATTTGGATGGGTAATAACATTGACACAAGCTGGTGAGGTATATTAGAGTGAACCTGGCAAGATGGGCATTTTTGGCCAAAGTTGACAGCATCTTTCAACAAAGTTGGCCAAAAATACCCAAGTTTATTGATTTTGTGGGGCAAAGATTGTCTTTTAGAGTGATTGCCATAGAAATAGAAATGGGCTTTTTGTAAGACCTCTTGAGCTTGCTCTAGTGTCAAGCACCTTAATAGAGGTCCAGAAACTGATCACATGTAAAGCTAACCATGGTCGTTTAGGGAAAACTTTGCTACTTATCCTTTGAGTTTGTGTGCTTATTCCTTATCCTCGAGAACCTTTTTTTCTTTTAAGTAAGCTTTTATTTCATCTAGCTAGGATGAAGGTGGCTCTTCGATTTGCCTAACCAAGTTCTAGTCGAGGCCACCTATGGTGGGTTTACTCGCAACTAGAAATATGATGGTATTATCCTTGGTTCATTTTGTTAAGCTGGCCAATTTTGATAGGGTATCTGCTATTTCATTTTCTGATCAAGGAACTTGGCTGAGGGTGAACTTTTTGAATCACAGTTGCCACTTCTTGACCTCATCTAAATACTTGCTCATCGTAGCCTCCTTAGCTTTGAAGTTTTCTTTGAACTATTCTATAAGTAGTTAGGAATTGATAATGGCTACTAGTTGCTTGACTCCCTTATCGATGGCCATTCTCATGTTTGCAAGGAGGGTCTCGTATTCTATATCATTGTTTGTGATGGGATAGTCGAGTTTAATCACAAAGTCATATTTCTCAACTTGTGGAGAGCATAGGAAAATACCTATTTCTCCTCTTGAGGAAGTTGCTGAGTTTGTGAAGTAGGTTAAGTCTCTTTGCAATGAAGTCGGCTAACACTTGGGCCTTTATAGCAATTTGGAGCAGGAAGGTGATGTAATTCTCCATACTCAATCACCTACTTCATCCATCTTTCTAATGTATCTAGCTTTGACAATACTTATTTCAGTGGCCAATTGGTCAAGATAATGATGGAATGAGATAGCAAGTAGGATCTTAATTTTCTAATTGTAGTGACTAAAGCTAGTGAGAACTTTTTGATCTCCAAGTAATTGTGTTCCAGGCCCTATAACGCTTTGTTATTGTGATATATAGGTTAGTGGGTGCCATGTCTGGTCAAGACCAAAACTAAATTGATTGTTGTCAATGAGACTGCTAAATAAATATGTAAAACTTCTTTGACCACAGGCTTAACTGGCATTGATGGTGCTGATAGATATTGTTTCAATTTGATTAAGGCCTGGTCACATTGCTCCATCTACTGAAACTTTCTTACATTCCTAAGCATTTTTAAAAAAGGCAATCTTTTATCCACTGGATTAGCGATGAACCGACCAAGAGCTATAATTCTTCTGACTAGAATCTGACGTCTCTAATTGCTCAAGAAAGTGCAATGTCCCAATAGCTTGGATTTTTTGGGGATTTACTTCAATCCCTCTCGGCTAACCATATAACCCAAAAACTTTCATCGTCTTACCCCAAACATATACTTGTCAGTGTTAAGTTTCATGCCAAATGCTCTCAAGATGGAAAATGTATGATCAGTTGGCTAAGTGATTTTGTTCTTTTTTTGTTTAAACAATCATGTCATCAATATAGACCTTCATGGTCCTATCGATAAGCTCTTGAACATAAAGTTTACAAGTCTTTGGTAGGTTACACTTGTATTTTTTAGGCCAAAGGGCATGACCAGAAAATAGTATACACCATTGGGGATCATAAAGCAGGTTTTGTCCTTATCCTTGGGGGCCATAAAAATTTGGTAACAAGCATGTAATGCAACCATCATACTCAAAAGATCACAACCAATAGTAGAATCAAGTAATAAATCCATTTGTGGCAGCTGGTAAGGGTCTTTAGGACAAGTTTTCTTCAAATCAGTAAAGTCATTACACATTATCCACTTTCCCTCATTCTTAGGGACAAGTACTACATTACAAAGCCAACTTAGGTATTGAATTTCTACAATGTATCCTATCTCTAAATGCTTATTAACCTCCTCATTGATGATTTGGCATTTTTCAGCATTAAAGGTCCTGGTCTTCAGCTTGATTGGTTTGTATGAGGGGTCCATATTTAGGTGGTCGACAATGATGCTAGGGTCGATTCTCTATAGGTCAGTAGTTTTATATGCAAAGATATCAAAATTTTTTCTTAGGAAATCGACCATAAAGCACTCTATGCTTCTTCCAAGATCAGTCCCAATCCTAGTGGTCTTGTTCGAGTTTCCAGGTTCGAGCTCTATAATCTTGAATCTCTGATGGGCTCGACCTTAGTCTCATCTAGTTTTTTCTTTTTGTTTTGCTATCTCTTCTCTAATTGTGTTATTGAGATATCCCCAAGGGTTTCAATTTTGGTTGAGCCTTCTGTTCAGTTGCTTTAACTAAGATCATGTATTAACACCAAGCTTTTTCATGTTGCAAAGCAACCCACCAGTTTTAGCGGTTGTTGAAAACTTGACATTCATGTGATAGGTTGAGATTGCTGCATAAAAATCATTCAGTGCTGGTCGACCAATAATAGCATTGTAAGCAAAGAGTGCATCGACAACCTGGTAATTGACCATGAGTGTTCTTTACCAAGGTGCTTCTCCAAATAAAGTAGATAAATTCAAGACCCTTTAGGGATGATCTTTGACCCACCTAAATTTGACCAACAGGGAACACATAAGCTTAAATTTTAGCTTCCCCATGTTCATTCTCTTTAGTGTCAATAAGAAAATTATGTTTACAGAGCTATCATTGTCAATCAACACCTTCTTGACCTCAAAGTTGGCTATCTCAACAAAAACAACATAGGGGCATTCCAGCTTGTTGTCAGCACTTTGATTCTTGATGTGTAAGAGGTCGGCATTAGAGAAAGAGATTGGTTCCTTGCTAGTCGAGCGTTGGAAGACTATTTCAATCAATAAGGATTTGGTTAATTCTAGCCTCCTTTGATTCTACCTTTTTGTTGATTTGGAGTCCCCTCAAGTTGGGCCTCCAACAATGGTGTGAATTGCTCATCTAAGGGGTGGGGGG
>JACGDI010002022.1:172133-200557 GCA_014898725.1 Jacaranda copaia
TAGGCTTCTTTCCTTTATCCTTTTTTTAGGCTAATTAATATTTCTCTATAGGGAGTATGATCGATTTGGCCCATTGTTTGGCCTTCTTATCAATTTTTTTTTCAAATGCCCTTGTCAAATCAGCCTCTTAATCTCATCATGAAGATTGAAGCATTTTTCTATGTCGTGGCCTTTTTGCCTATGAAAGTGATAATATTTTTTGGGTCTCTTCATTGTTTTAGTTTTGGTCAACTTCCTCAATTTCTTAAGAAGGTTGTCGTGTTGAATGGTGAACAATACTTTCTTTCTAGCAATATTCAATGAAGTGTTTGTGGAAATATTTGATGAGAGATCGATGACTATCTTTTCGTTGCCTGTTATCTTTCTCTTTAACCTTCTTCTTATCATTGTTGAGATTATTATACTTGAGTTTGTTCATGTCCTTTTGGGTCATGTATCTCTGTATGAGCTCAAGCAGCTCCTCTATTATCTTTGGTCACTCTCGGACTAATGCATTGGTGTATTCTTTGTGTCGTTGACCCAAGAAGAACACATTGATCAAAAACTCATTCTAGGGACTATTAATCTTTAGAACCTCTATGTTGAATTTGGTGAAAAAGTGTCAAAGGGACTTGCCCTCATTCTGTTTAACTGTGTGCAAGTGGGTATGGGGAGCTTCGCTTTCCTTTGACTAGCAAACTGATGGAGGAACTTATCATAAAGTTGGTCTTACAAGTAAATTGACACTGCCTCCAATTTGACAAACTAATCGAGCATGATTCCTTGGAATGTGGTGACCTGTATTTTTACATAGATGTACTCATTGTGCCTATGGAACTATATCATGTGCTTGAATTGTAGTAGGTGCTCATTTAGGTCAAATGAACTATCATACCTGAGCAGACCTGTAGGAACCTTAGCATCGACTGCTATGCACTTATTGATTATCTCTTGCACGAATGACAACTCCCATTCTTGATAAAATTGGGGAGCCCTATCATAATGAGGGTTTCTCTCAGTGTTCTTCTTAAAAATCTCTTCCAAATGTCTGTTCAACTATTGTACTTAGTGGATACTTCTTCCCATTCTTTCTAATATGCTTGGGATAGATTTCTATTCATATGAGGTCATAACTGCTTGATTTTATCGCATTGTGGGGCTTGAATAAGTCAAGTGAGGTGGTTTCCCTTTTAAGGGTTGGGTTGAGTTTCTTCCCTTGGGAATCATCTTGGGTTATCCTTTCATTGGATAGGGAAGATGCCTAGCCTCGATCTGCCCCTCTTTTTCTTTGGGGGCCTCTTCTCACACTAAGAAGGTTGGGGAATGATACTAGTAGCTATTTTGCATTGATTATTATGCCTGTTGAAGGCAACTAATAATTGAGTTGAGATTTAGACCGATATTTGCTCACTTATTAGCTAAATAAGTTGGGGCATAGTTATAGTGATTACTTGTCCTGGTTAGGAGTTGGGTCTAGCCATATCTGGTTTTTGTTGGGGTAGAGGATAAGGAGTTGGGGATTTTCTATTATCCTATTTGTCAGAAATTGGTTGCACTGTGTGGATCTTTTTTCCTTAATTATGAACTCCAGCTTCCCATAGATAGCGCCAAATGATTAGGGTATCAACTGTTTAATGGTAAATTGGGCTGTGATCTAATCTATTGATCAGATGGGTGGTCGAGAAAATGATTTGATTATATAATTGGGATAAGTCCTATAATCAATAGCACATATTAGGGTAGTTAATGGACCCTTCATTAAGAGACTCTGATGCTCAAGTCAGTACTTAGTTGACTAGAAGATAGAGCAACAAAGTGAGGGCTTTAAGTGATAATAGACGTATCTTGTTGAAGGGTGGCAATGGGATATTTATAGCCTTTCTGGTGAGATTGATATGTCTATGATGCTCTTATATATACAAAAAGGGCCTTTGTCTTTGCCTAATAACCTTCGTGTCTTATCTAATTTGTGTATTATTTTAAGTGGCATCTCTTCCAAACCCATAGGACATGGCGATACACATGAGGTGTGCACTACTCTAGTGCAGTAGAAAAGGTGGTACTGGTGGTGGCATGCGTTATTAATGTGGAGGCATGCCAGCTGTCAGAGCAATTAATATGGTAGCAAGGTAGTCGCGTTAGTTTGATCTCCTAGGTCGAGGTGAATATTTGCTTATGAGTTGCTTTTGTAGACTTTGGTCGACATGATGAAACTTTGTTAGATTCAAATCTCCTTGGTTGAGTGCTAAACAAATATCTTCAATCTGGTTGACCATACTTTGGTTGATTGGGTGGGTGTTGACAATCGTGTTGGCGAAAAGGCCCAATGAGATTGGGTCTGGTTGATAATTTGGTCGATCACCAATTGGGCTTAGTAGCTAATTGGGCTATTTTGTATCATATCTTTAGTCTGATCGAGTGTTTTGGTTAGGCTTGTTGGGCCATCCTATACCAGAGGCTATTAGGGGGTCGATAAGTATCGATCTTGCCCTAGGCCTTTTTTGGAAGACAGAAAACGAAAGGATTGTATTTGCACGGCAAATGTAAGCAGTAATGTTTCACCCATCAAGTAATTTATCCAATTGATTGGGCTCCATAGACTTGTACTAGACATGACTTATGGAGATTAGGTATTTTAAAATGAATAGAGATTAATTGATAAAGTGATTAGTTTAAAAGAGTTTAGACTAATTGAAATATTAGATAATCAATAAATCATAAAGAGTTGTGAGCCCACGTATAATTAATTGGTGAACCTAAAGGGTCACACACAAAAAGCCTAGAAAACACTCTCACTTGATTTAAGAAATTAAGTAAGGAGTTAGATAATTAAAGTGATTCTGTTTAAGGATAAGAGAGAACTACTTGACTAATTAATGATTGGTTAGCATGGCTTGATTAATTTAAGTGTAAATTAATCAAAATAGTTTAAAGATTTAAATTAGGCCAATTAAATTATGGAGTTAATTTAATTGGTGCCATGAGAAAATTTAATTAGTTAAAGTCAATTTAAAGAGTTAAGTTAGTTTTATTAAATTAAGGGGTTAAGTTAATCTAATTAAATGAAGGAGTTAATTTAATTGGTTTGGGAATCTAATTTTGGAGGAAAAATTAAATGGAAGAGTTTATTTAAATTAATGAGTTAGCATTTTTAATTTGAGAATTAAAATTGTAGATTGACTAGCAAGTTGGCAGCCTAGGTGGCATTGTGAGGTGTGTGTCTTAAAAGCTTTCCTTGTTGGAATAGAGCCCCGCAACAAATTAGAATTGGCATCTAAATACTACAATTGTTTTTAATAAAATAGCCATGTTCATCGTATATTTTTTATACTTTACTTGTATTTTTGGTTGAAGTACTTAAATCATACAAAACTATGGGACCCATCACACATATGATGGTCATCATGAAACAAGCCTCTTAGGTCATGATTTTAAATATTTCAAGTCATAGAGTCTTATGAGAAGGGGTACCTAAGATTTGGATAGATTTGTACTAATAATTTATACTCCAAAGGGTTGGATATTGCCCCGTTTCATGGGCAATCTATGTTAGACATAAATACATGTTAGTGCTTGTTTGGAATTGGTTCACAATATATTAGAAATCAATAGGGAAATTACATGAGAAAGATGTTTGGGAAAAATTAAATAAGGAAGTACATACTTCTCTTACAAGATTTTAATTAAAATTAGATAAGATTAGCAAACATCCAAAATTCCAATGGCAATTGCAGCAAGAAAATGTAATAAGTGTCCTAATTGGTGGGTTTCCAACATTTGCAAAGCCATTCCAACATTTTTCAATTTCCTAAAAGTCTAACCCACGTCATGTTATAGCCCAACATTTGCATGTTAATGGGTGCTTGTTAGAGAACAAGTTCACTGAAGGCTTGTTGAGAGAATCCATTAGATTCCCTATAGTGGCACATCAGTAGTGGCAAGTTCTCAAGCTTATGATAGTGAACAAAATTAGTTCTTGGACATAAGGATTCATAGTAACCTTGTGTTTAGGTCCTCATGCCTCGACTTTTCCTTGACTACACAGTAGCTCATCCTAGGTTGATTGGGCATGAGCTACTTGAACATAGAGGTTTATGAGATTGAAGATGGAATCTGTTTCCTCATTGTTGTGAAGAATGAGCGCATCTCCTAGGTATTTTTTAGTGATTGATATTATGAAATCCTTGTGTAAGATAGTATGATAATTTGGAAAAAGGAGTTTACCAAAGTTGAGATTGTAAAGTGGAATTGAATATTGAATGTAGATACATAATTATTGAGGCTATTAGAGGGTTAACAAATATCTTGCCATAGGCCTCTTTCAGGTTATATGAGATAGAAGGATTGTAATTGAATCATAAGGGTAGGCTCTAATGATTCATCAAGATATAATTCATTCATTCAATTAGTCGGGCTTGATGGACTTGTTGCTAGACATCGACCATAGAGATTAGGTGCTTTTCAATTAATAGTGATTAACTGAAAGAGTTACTAGTTTAAATGAGTTTAAACTAATACAAATATTTTAATATTCAAAATATCACAATGAGTTGTGAGCCAATGTCCAATGAATGGATGAACCTAATGGATCACATACAAAAGCTTAAAGAAACTATTATTTGATAGGAGGGATTTTCTAAGGAGTTAGAAAATCATATGCTAGGCGTTTTTGGTAAAGGTGAGAAAACAATTGACTAATTATTAATTGATCATCTTCGTTTGATTAATTAAGTGTTAAACTAGTCAAAATAATTTCAAGAGTTATATTAGGACAATTAAATTAAGATGTTAATTTAATTGGTGCCATATGACAATTAATTTGTCTAATTAACTTAAGGAGTTAAGTTAGCTCTAGTTAACTTAAAGAATTAAGTTAATTAAGTTAAGGAGTTAAGTTAAATTAATTAAATTAATGAGTTAATTTTATTAAATGAGAAATTTAAGTTTGGAGGGAAATCAAGTGGAAGAATCCATTTGAATCATGCAAGTTGGCATTACATTTAGTGAAATAAAATGCAAATGCAAATGCAAATGCAAATTTAAGCTAAATGAAGATTTAGCAAGTTGGAAAGTTGGCAAGTTGTCACATATGCATGGAGAGTGTGAAAGGCTTCCATCTTCTCCCATAAATAGGGCATGTGGCCGGCCACTTGAGGGTGTTACACACCATCACATTTTTCCTCCAAAAGGTGGTATAATTCATGTGTTTGAATAACCACCTCCTAAATTCTCTTATCCATCTTTCTTCTTCCTTCAAAAACCACCCATTGCTTTCATCGCTTTCTTCCTCTCTTCTCTAGCGAAGTGATTAATTGAGAGCTAATCCTAGGTGTGTGAACTTAACATTAGAGATTCAACACTTGGGGAACTTAGAGTTCATTGGTGAATCATTTTGTGGCCACTTTTGGTGCATCATTTGGATGATCAAGGAGCTTCGTTTTCCTATGAATTTTGGTTAGTAGCTTTCTATTCTTGTGATGATAATCTGTTGCAAGTTTTGTTGAATTTTGGAGTCTTGGAAGTGGAGGAACCGGATCAAGGTGTTGGAGCTTATAGATATTCCATTGGAGGAGTTCTTAGAGAGATCTAGTTGATTCCTTTGGTTCCTTTCCTCAAAGGTAATTTCAAACTTCTAATCCTAATTTTTGGCATGTAATTGATCCTTGTGAAGGATATGATTAGTTTTATTTTTCTTATTTTGGTTTAATTTTATGTATCTTAATCCATCTCCCTCTTTCAAGTGGTATCAGAGCCATCTTCATGCCTAAATTAGGGTTTTAGTAAATTAATCCATGTGATGGATTGATTCTAGATCTCCAAATACTTGGTGCAATTGATGAATTTTAGTGTTTGGATGGTATTGGATGTGGCTCTTTATGTATTGAATTGAAATATGTCAATATGTGTTTAATTATATGTTGGCATAATTTTGATTCAATTCTTGTGATGTTATATGTTGATATAGCATGTTAATTATAGGTTTAATGTATTTGGGCTATTTTTGGATCCAAATTGGATTGGAATTAATTGAAAATTTTTAAAAATGCTAATTCTTACTTAAAGTTGTTTTTGAAGCATGTTTGAGCACTTTAATTTTCAATTTTTTAAAGAGTTTACAATCTGAAAATTTATCAAAATGTATATGGAATGATATGGTGGTTTCCAAGTTACTAGAGAAGGCAAAAACTTGTAAAAGCACTAAAAAGTGCCATTGGAGCCCCGCCAAGAAGGCTGCTACTGCCTGGCTGCCTAGCTACCCATTGTGGCAATTGGGCTGTAGCTTGCTGAGAGGTTGCCTAGGTATTATTTTGGTGCATTTTTGGTTTTTGGCATCTCAAATCTTCATTGGTCTATGTACTTTTGATACACAAAGGTTGTGCATTTTTGCTAACTTTTAAATTCAAGTTTAAGTTAATCTTCAATTAGGTGTAAAAATGAGATACATAAATAGTTATGCTTATTTTTGCGTATTAATTAATTGTTTATGAGATAAGTATTTAATTGGATGGATTGAATATCAATTCTAATTTTTGTCTATTTAATTGTAGAACGGATGATGGATGATGAATGGGGATGATCATGAGCCTTTAAATTGGTTTTATTTGTTACAAAGTTGTTTGAAAAGGGTTGTATTAAATGAGGCCTTGCATGCCTCTTGATTTTCTACCTTGTAATTGTTATAAGAGTAGAACGCCAGAGATGAGGATATTTTTTTTCTTATAAAAGTTGCAAGGAGACAAAGGAGGCTAAGAGGATCAAGGAAGCTTGAAGACCCATGAATCTATATGGTACATTTATGTAATAGATATGATTTAATCAACCCACTTAAAATCAGCTAAGCCGTACACGTATGGCTCTGAGTGCACTACTTAGTTAAGGCCCATGGTCATCCCACCCTGGGAGCATGCTAGGCGTATTTACTTATTTATGATTTTCTTTATCCTATTGATGTATGAGATGCATGGTTAGGATATAAAGAACCTAAATAAGAGAAGATAAAATTGATGTGAACTTTTTAGAGCAAGTAAGACCCTAAACTTAGAAGAGTTTAAGTTTAACAAAAAATTAAGTTAAGTTGGATACAAATTAAATGATTTTTAATTAATCTAAGCTTTCTAACAATAGAAAGTGACATGAGATGTCACCATAATTTAGTATTGGCACATGAGTTGTGGGATACTCTATTAGAGGAAAGCTATGGCATATGATGCACTTTAATTTCACGAGTTGTGGAATATTATGGCGGAATTTATAATTAAAGATTGTTTGGTAGGTATGATTTAACATCTAGAAGTGTAGATGTTACATGAGTCATGTGTCAACATGAAGACTGAGGCAAAATATATCAAAGGTTGCATAGAGATGCAATTAGCCATAGCTACTTACCTTTGGATTGTTTGTGGACGTTTCCCGAGTCATAACTCCACAAATGATGCCTTTTGGACCTTGATTCTCACTTGAAAATGTGATTTCTTGAATTCTATAGAGGGGGTGGAATTTGATAAAATAGTGGGAGAGAAACATGCCTGAAAATTCATTAATATGTTTTCTAGTATCAAAATTCAATCACATCCTCATAATCTCTTTCTGGCTTTTGTAGATTTTTGAAATCCCAATCAATCGCAAAGAATCCACTAAGTGTAATATTGGAAACAAATAAACGTATTGGGGCCTAACTTCTGCAATTGGTTAAAAAACCTCAAAATTATTCTTGACTTCAAAAAGAGAACATATGTCTTCACTCAAAGTCCGTCGGGCATAGTGGTGATGATGCCAACAATGAGGTTAGCTCAACATTCACGAAATAAGTTGAAGATGATCTTCAAATCCATTACCTCATGATAGCATCAATGTCAATGAGCTTCAAAAATCTCATGAAAACATGAAGACTGCTTCTAAGATACATTTGCACCAACAAAGTTGTATGCGGTGTAATCTAGACATGAATGTTAGTCATTTTCTAGAGAGCTCTTTAGGACTAGAATGATTGAAGGGGCAAGTTTTCATAACCTTGGCCTTAAGATGTTTGGTCCCATTGAGAAACTTGCTCAATTGGATATGGTCATGAACAATGACCTTTATGTGGATTTGATCCTCCAATAATTATCAAGCTCATTTGACCAATTCGTTATGAACTTCAACATTTCCAAATAAGAGGTTAAGATTAACGAATTGATCAATATATTGGAGACCACTAAATTGACTATTGGAAAGGACAAGCCTTTGATGCTTGTATTCTCCTCCAAGTTTAAAGGCACTAAAGGCAAGAAAAAAGGAGGTAAGCAAAAGATAGAGGTAGATTGGGATCCAAATATTAAAATCAAAATAGGCTAGAATTAAACCAATCATCTCATCCCAAGGATGAAAAGCATGCTCTAAATAAGAATTTACAGTTAGAAAATTTATCTTTGCAATTAGAAATGAAGGATTTGAGTAGATCACTCCAAAGACTTTTCTATGGAAAGATCTACAAGCTTTAATAGTTGCATCTAAAAGCTCCATTTCCAATGCTCTAAAAATCGGAAAAAATGGCACTAGTATCACTCCAAATACTTTCTTTCTCCAAGATAGGCACTAGGATCTAAAATCAAAACTTTAAAATATTAAAGTAACTAATGCCTACAAGCTAATCAAGGATCTAATCATGCCTATGATTCAGATTTAGATAGAGGATTACCTTGATGAGAAACTCCAAGTGTTATCAAGTGAACAATTCATTGATTACAGAATCTACCTACTCGTGGCGCACCAAGAAGATTGCAATGATTGCCCTATCAAATTACCTCCAAAAATTCTAAGAAAATAGATGGAGGTAGCTAGCGCCTTGGAAATGTCTAGTTAAAATTTCAGATCAATTGGCCGTCTAGAACGCCCTCTATTGTAAAGGTCCACACACCAATGAGATCTTCCTAGATCTCTAGTCTTTTAGTTGGAATAAAATCAGAGATTTGTTGATGATGGAGACTAAATTTGGGGTAGGAAGATGAAGAAAAAAGCTTAGCTTTCAACACATGAAGTGCTAGATTGCAAATGTTTTGCAAGGAAAATGAAGAATCTAATTTTTTGCACCAATTGTGATATTGGCGACCTCTTCTGTCCGTATCTATATATAGAGGTTGAAAATGTGTGATGCCAAGTTGGCATCAAACTCTGCATGGGGGGGTGGGGCAGCCAAGGTGTGTGCTTAGGTGGCAAAATTTGATTCCAAATTTCATTTCAATTTTAATTACATTTGAGATCTCATTTCAAATTAATTAAGATGCCATTTCAAATCTCATTTCAGTTTTCCCTCCAAAATGTTTTCTTCCTAATTAATCAAATTAAACACTTTAATTTAATTAATTATCCTTTCACTAAACTCTTTAAGTCAAATTAGCTTAACTTCTTAAGCTAAATTCATTAACTTAACTCTTTAAGTTAACTTAACTAATTGATTGTTCTATTGGCACCAAGTAATTAACTCCTTAATTATTGATCTAATTTAACTCTTAAATTAGTTGGTTAATTTAATACTTAAATCAATCAAGCCAAAATTAACCCTCAAAATATGGCCCAAAAAATCAATCCATTAGGAGACACCATTTTCTAACTCTTTAAAAAATTCTTTCCATTAATTAGGAAGCTCATTGAATTTTGTGTGTGACCTAATAGGTTCTAACATTCATTGGACATAGGCTCACAACTCCTTGTGATGTTTGAATATCTTATATTCATTCTAATTTAAAATTTTTTTTAACTAGTTGACTTAATTCAATTAATCTCATTAATTAAAGAGTACCTAATCTCTATGGTTGATGTCCAACCTCAAGCCCATGGAGCCCAACTAGTTGGCTGAAATGAATATTCTAGAGAACCATCATTGATCTACATATGTCATGCAAATATGATCCTTCCATCTCCTATCTCCTGAAAGAAGCCTAGGGTAAGATACCTATCGGCTCCCAAATAGCTTCGATACTATGTCTCTATTCTCAATGTTCGATCCCTATGTGACCTCACCTGTGGAAAACTCATTTTCCAAATTATCACACCACCTTATGCGACGATTTTTGGAAATCGATCATCATAAAACACATAGAAGATGTACTCGCCCTTCACAACAACAAAGAGTTGGATTACATCTTGGATATCACAAACCTCCATACCAAGTAGCTCATACCCAATTTCAATCCGAAAGACCCACTAGGTGGTCAAAGAAGAGTCAAAGCATGAGGATCAAACACAAAGTTGCCATGGGTCCTCAGATCAAAGGACTAATATTATGCATTAGCGTAAGTAGGAGAACTAGCCACAATCAACTTGCCACTATGGTTATCTAGTGGATTCTCCGGTAGGACTTCAATATCTTATTCTCTAACAAACACATACTAATATGCACCCGTATCTCATACAGTTGCTCATGGAATGGAGCGATCTTCGACCCTTAAATTTATGTATCGTTAGTACAAGTTTGTCCAGATCTTATGATCTTAGATGCCCTATCTCATAAGATCCTATGACTTGGAAGATTTAAGATCATGACTGTGTGAGACTTATTCCATGGTCACCAATTCAAGTCTTGTAGTCATAGGTGATCTAAGGGCTTTATCTAAATGCTAGTGAAGTATAATAAAGCATAAGACGAAGATGGCTATATAATAAATATCATTCAATCAAGATTATACCATGAGTGAAATAGTTTACAAGGCCAATCTCATTGGCATACAGGGCACTATTCCAACAATCTCTCACTTTTCCTGAAGTCTATGCCTTGTGACCTTGAGACCCATCTTCATAAGATGTCCTCGAAAGACCTTTAGCTTTTAAGGGTTAATATAATGGTTCTGTACATTCTCTTCTGAGGTAACTTTTATCTACTTAGTTGTCACCTCTATCATTTGATATCATATATCAAATGATAATGCATTTAATGTGTCTAGATCACTGATGACATCTTGGCTCAAATCTTAAATTGCCTTCTAAAGACAGTCACAGGCTCGTGCACACTAGGCACTACATCCAACCCTTGGATAAAGTTTTTATCCAAAGACCTTTTTTTGTGGTTTCCAAAACCACAAAGTATCTCACCTTAGTGATTATCTAAGCCATGGTGTCTAGTTGGAACTCTTCCAATACACCATGCCGCTATTAAGGTAAAATATGTATGCAAAAGTGGATATTAGGTCATCTACATTAGATTGAAAACTCATATTCATTAATTTTCCATTTTTGTATACGAAAAACAAATCTTTAATCTTTTTCAAGGATTATTTTAATGGTTTTCTAGTAACATATGGGGATTGGATTGGAACCTACTCAAAATGCTTAGCGAGTATACCATATTCAGTTTTGTACATTAAGCGGCATATAATTATGCTCCAAGTAGTAGATGCATAAAGTATTTAGGACATTTTGTGTCTCTTATTGACAATCTAAGGGGCCATGACTTGGAGAGACGAAGATCATGTCCCAAAAGGAAGAATCCCTACTGGGATTTTTCCATACTAAACCTCTTTAGTATCTTGTTTAATGTATGAGATTTGGAGAAGCCCCAACATTCTATAGATACATATTCCTAATCATAAGATGCATCCACAAGTCCATCATGGAGAATTGTGTAGATAATCATGCTTTACTACACTCCAACATTCCTACCTCATTCCTAATTAGAAGGATGTCATCGACATAAAGTATAATAAACTGTATGTTACTCCCACTAGCCCTTTTGTACGCACAAGGTTCATACATCTTTTTAATAGAGTCAAATAATTTGACTATGTTATCAAAAATATATGATCCAAGTTCAGGATGCCAATTAGAGTCCATAAATGAATCTCTAGAGTTTGCGAACCTTTTACTCACTCTATTTTGATGTAAAACCTTTTCCTCAAAAGGATATAGGCACATTGAAGAAGCTCATTAAGGAATGTACCATGTCTAACAAGGTACGGTGTCTCATCTCAGCTACTCCATTATGTTGGGGTATACTTGGTGAAGTCCATTGAAAGAGAGTTCTATTCTCCTTTAGATAATCCAAGAATATGGTACTTAAGTATTTTTCCTTTTGATCCAATTGAAAGGCTTTAATACTAAGTGCATTTTTATTTTCTATTTTATTCTTAAACTTTTTGAACTTTTCAAAGGCCTCAGACTTGTACTTCATAAGATACATTTATTTGAACCAACTATTACCATCAATAAAGGTGATGAAGCAAGAATAGCCTTTTCTCTCACTAACTCTTAGCGGTCTACAAACATCTATATAGATCAAATCCAAAGAAGTTGTGGAACACTCCATTTGTCCTACAAAAGGAGCTCTAGTCATTTTATCCCTTCAGACAAGATTCACAAGTAGGAAGATTCTCAATGCCACTAACATTTAGTGCTTTGAGTGCTTTTAACTTGTTCATCCTAATTTTTGGAGATATAACCAAGTCTTGTATGCCACATCATGGCATTATCTTGGGTATCTAATTTCTTACTTAATTGAGAGTGCATTAGTGATGGTTAAGAATCCAACATGTACGATACTTTGTTAATTATACCACAAGTAACTAAAGAACTTATTCTTTAATGCCTTCAATCTCCCATTTGAAGTAGAAGGATCAAATCAATCTAAAATGGGAATTAAATTAATGTTCTTAACAATAAATGGTACTATATCACAAAGGTCCAATACAAGTATGGAGTTCTCTAAGTTTAACTTTTTGTATGCCTTCGGCTTTGGACACAACTCTTGCTCCTTAGCCAAGGTGGTTGATTATATCCACATCACTTAGTTCTATTCTTCTTTTTATTCTTTTGTAATAACTTACAAAGAAAATAACTACATGCAATATCATATATCCATGAGGAAGAATTCATCCTAAATACACCTCAATAAAGTACATGCCTTTCTTAAGGTTGCAAGGTATTCCTTGCAATAGTGCTTCCAATGGCTTATTTTGCCCAAGTAGAAACAAATAATATTGACTATTTTCTCTATAATCTTCTTGCCTCCTCTGGATGCCTTAGATAGTTGTTTTCCTTTTGAGGAAGAACATTTCTTCCTTTTACCACCTTTTCTAGCATCCCTAGGGCCCATAGGCTTGGAGAAGGAAACAAATGTCAAAGGTTTGCTCTTATCGTGGTAATCTCCTTCAAGATCAACACTTTGAACAATAAAACTCAGTGAGGATGTAAGGATCAAATCCTCATAGAGATCTTTCCATCACTGTGTCAAAGTTGAAAATCTTCTCTAAACCTAATCATCTTTAGACCGTAGTTGATGAGACATGACTTTCCATCCATCCTAGCTTGAAAAGTCTCTTTGACAACATGAACTTCTCATACCTCATTCGCTTTACAACTCTTTGTCAACTATAACTAAGGTATAATTCAAGTGTCCTTGAGACTTTTAAAATTTGTAGATATCTTCATGAGACTAAGGGATAAGACGATCCTAAGCCCAATTCGTGAACTTTTCATGTGTCTTTAGATCTACATTAATCCCAAAGGGATTAGAAGTACCATGATATAGGACCTATATCCTCTTCTAGGAATCTAGAATCATTTTTGATGGAAGTTGGCTCGATTGGTTTATTGGTTTTCAAAATAATGTTGAGTGGAATTTTAGCCATTTGTTTGTTGAAGATTTCGAAAATCCTCATGGAAGTGCATGGTTTGACTTAACACTATTTGGTAGAAGGCTTGGATTAATTAAAACTCTTTTGATTTGTATCCATTTTGACTTAGTATTAGAAAATACTTAGAAGTTTTAAGCAGAGGATTTTTGCTTGTAAAGATCTCATCATTTTATCTTCTTATTTAGGTTCTCTATATCCTAATCATGTATCTCATAAATCAATAAGATATGAAAAGCATAAATAAGTAAATAGCCTAGCATGCTCTTAGGGTGGGATGATCATAAGCCTAACCAAGTGATGCACTTAGAGCCATAGGTGTATCACTTCGGTTGATTTTAAGTGGGTTAAATTAAATTAAACTATTACTCATCTCATATATTCATGGGTCTTCAAATGGCCTTCATGCCTCTATTAGACTCCTTGCTCCATGCAACATTTACATGAAATGGAGATCCTCACACCTAGCGGTTCTACTCTCACAACGTTTACAAGATAGAACAAGAGGCATGTAAGCTTCATTTAATGCAACCCATTTCAACAACTTTGAAGCAAATAAAATCAATTTAAAAGGCTCATGATCATCCCCATTCATTCATCATTCATTCAATAATTAAATGAACAATAAATAAATATAGAATAATAATTAATTCCAACAATTAAATGCTTATCTCATAAACAAATAATTTTCCGAGCATAACATTTTTTGCCATGAATTGGAGATCAACTTTGACAAGTTTTAAGAAGCAACAAAAATGTCAAACATCATTTTGAGGAGTTGCACAACATTTGTGCATCCATAACATATGATCTAACATCATTTTTAGCCGCTTAAGGAGCCAAAAAATTGGCTCAGAACCTGCCTAACTTGAGCTCAGTTGGTGGCTATTGGCCATGCTTGGTCCACGGCTGGGTAGTAGTTCTCGGCCATTGCCCAGCCAGCTTGTACACAAGCTGTCGGCAACCCTTATTTTGGGGTTAAAGGCTAGTCAAGCCAATTTTTAGCTTAACTTTTGTGCAACAAAAATTATAGAACATATTCAATACATTAAATCACACATTATAGACCAATTTTTTGATCTAAAACTGATTTTAAAACTAAAAATCAAAGTGCTCAAACATACTTCAAAAATTCAAGTATAAATGAGAATCAAATTCTCCAAAACTCTCTAACTAAACTTTAATCCAATTGAATCCAAAAATGACCAAAACTATTTCGGCCATATTACAGCTTGCTATATCAACATATAACATCAATTAATGCCAAATCAACATTCAACATTAATCACTATGAATTAAAACATACTAACTACATAAATTAACACTTAAAGCACATAATAGCATACTTTTAATTCATCAATCAAGGAGCCACACACAAATCAACAAAATTCTCCAATCCATCAATTGAATTGAGAATATGGTGATCTGGATTAATCCATCACATGAATCAATCAACCAAATAAAATCCAAATCTAAGCATGAATTAGGCTTCGATACCACTTGAAGGCAAGATCGGCATTAGGATCTAAAATCAAAATATCAAAGTAAATAGTGCTTACAAGCTAATCAAGGACCTAATCATACTTATATTTCATATTTAGATAGAGAATTACCTTAATGAGCAAATCCAAGGGTTGTCAAGTGAACAATTTGCTAATTATAGAATCTGTCTGTTCGTGGCAAAGTGAGGAGATTGCAATGATTGCCCTATCAAATCATCTCCAAATAGCCAACACCTTGGAGAACTTCTAGTTAAAATTTCAGATCAATTAACAGTCTAGACATCCTCTATTGTAAAAGTCCACACACCAATGAGATCTTCCTAGATCTTTAGCCTTTTAGTTGGAATAAGACCATAGATTTGTTGATGATGGAGGCTGAATTTGGGGTAGTAAGATGAAGAAAGAAGCTTAGCCTTCAACACATGAAATGCTAGCTTGCAAATATTTTAGAGGGAAAATGAAGAATCTAATTCTTCACACTAATTGTGATATGTATGAATTTCTCTCTCTATATCTATATTTAGACGCTAACAATGTGTGATGCCAAGTTGGCATCACACAATGCATGAGAGGGGGGGGAGGGGGTGGCCAAGGGTGGTGCTTAGGTGACTAAATTTGATTCTAAATTTCATTTGAATCTTAATTATATTTGAGATCTCATTTCAAATTAATTAAGATGCCATCTCAAATTTCATTTGCGTTTTTCCTCCAAAATGCTTTCTTCCTAATTAATCAAATGAAACTCTTTAATTTAATTAATTATCCTTTGACTTAACTCTTTAAGTCAAATTAGCTTAATTCCTTAAGCTAAATTCATTAACTTAACTCTTTATGTTAACTTAACCAATTGATGGTCATGTTGGCACCAAATAATTAACTCAATTATTGGTCTAATTTAACTCTTAAATTAGTTGATTAACACTTCAATCAACTAAGCTAAAATTGACCCTCAAAATATGGCCCCAAAAATTGATCTACTAGCAGACACCATTTTCTTACTCAGAAAATTCTCTTAATTAATTAGGAAGCTCATTGGATTTTGTATGTGACCCAATAGGTTCTACCTTTCATTGGACATGGGCTCACAATTCCTTGCGACTTTTGAATATCTTATATTCATTCTAGTTTAAAACTCCTTTTAAACTAGTTGACTTAATTTAATTAATCTTATTAATTGAAGAGTACCCAATCTCCATGCTCGATATTCAACCTCAAGCCTATGGAGCTCAACTAATTGGGTGAAATGAATATTTTGGAGAACCATCACTGCTCTGCGCGTGCCATGCAATATGGCCTTTTTGTCTCCTATCTCCTAAAAAAGGCCTAGGGTAAGATATTTATCGGCTCCCTAATAGCCATGATATTATGTCTTTATTCTTAATGTTTGATCCCTATATGATCTCACCGTTGGAAAACTCTTTTTCCAAATTGTCACACCATCTTGTGCAACGATTTTTGTGAATCGATCATCATAGAACATATAGGAGATTTACTCACCCTTCACAACAGTGAGGAGTCAGATTATATCTTGGATCTCACAAACCTCCGTGCCAAATTGCTCATACTCAATCTCAACCTAAAAAACTTGCTAGGTGGTTAGGGAAGAGTCTAAGCATGAGGATCGGATAGAAGGTTACCATGGATCCTCCGATCAAAGGACTATTAATACGCACTAGCGTAAGCAAAAAAACTAGCCATTACCGATTTGTCACTACGGCTATCTAGTGAATTCTTCAGTGGGTCTTCAATGCCTTCTTCCTTAACAAACACCCACTAACATGCACACGTATCTCATACAATTGCTCATGGAATGGAGCAATCTCTAACCCTTGAATTTATGCATTGTTAGTGCAAGTCTGTCCAGATCTTAGATGCCCCATTTCATAAGATCCTATGACTTGAAAAATTTAAGATCATGATTGTGTGAGACTTATTCCATGGTCATCAAACCAAGTCCCGTGGTCATATGTGATCTAAGGGCTTCATCCAAATGCTAGTGAAGTATAATAAAGCATAAGATGAAGATGACCACATAAAAAATATCATTAAATCAAGATTGTACCATGAGTGAAATAGTTGATAAGGCCAACAGGAAGAGTGTGACAATCGCCCTATGAAATCTCCTCCAAAAATTCCAAAAACATATCTGGAGCTTCACAATACCTTGATGTACTTTTAGTTAAAATTTTAGATCAAAAGGCTATCTAGAACCCCCTAGATAAATTTGCCAAATCAAATTCTATGGAGATGGATCTCCAGGAACAAACAAGTCAAATGCGGGCCTTTATTGTAATTATCCACACACCAATGTGATCTTCCTAAATCTCTAGTTTATAAGCTAAAGTAAGACTATAGATTCAACAATAGTGGAGGCTGATTTTAGATTGGGAAGCAGAAGAAGGAGAGAGTGAAACTTTCAACAAATAAATGCAATGCTTGCAAAATGATTTTGGAGGGAAATTGCAAAGATTCTAATATTCACATTGATTGTTATGCATGACCTCCTCTCTCTATATCTATATATATAGATGATGAAAATGTGTGATGTCAAGGTGACATCATATAATGCATGATGGGGGTGGCCAAGTGGGCATGCCCATGTGGCAAATGTAAATCCAAATCTCATTTGAATTTCATCTGTATTTTAATTACATTTAGAATCTAATTCCAAGTTAATTAAGATGCTAATTCAAGTTTGTTTTGAGAAATGCTATCTTTGTGGAAAAGGATTTTCTATTGGATAGAAATGGCATTGTCCTTGAACTTGATGAAGTTCAAGATGATTATATTATCCAGTAGAAATAATAGAGCATCTTGAGCCTAACACATAACCTCTTAAATGGTTGGACCAGATCAAGAAGCAACCTGAAAGATTTAAATTCCTTCATAAGATAGGGTAAACAAATAATGATCCGAAGACCTATGAGGAAGCTATGTCAGACACCAATTCAAGGCATTATAGCTTTAGGCCATGAATTTGAAATGCACTCCATGTACTCCAGCAAAGTATGGACTTTAGTAGATCTACTAGAGGGTATTGTACCCATGGGTTGCAAGTGGATGTACAAGCGTAAGCTTGGAGTCAATGGAGAGGTGATAACCTTTAAGGCTAGACTAATGGCAAAAGGATATACTCAAAGACATGGTATAGACTTCAAGGAAATCATTTCACCTATTGTTATTCCTAAGTCCATTAGGATTATGCTTGCCATAGCAATTTACTATGACTATGAGATTTGACAAATGGAGGTGAAGACCACTTTTCTCAATGAAAACATTGAAAAAGAAATATAGATGGAGCAACCACAAGATTTTACATCCAAAGGTAGTTAGCAAAAGGTTGGCAAACTCTAAAAGTCCATTTATGGACTAAAGCAAGCATTTTGAAGTTGGAACATACATTTTGTAAAATAGTCAAATTGTTTGGCTTTGCCAAAAAAGTGTATGAGCCTTGTGTGTATAAAAAGGCTGGTGGGAGTTCAATTCAATTTATCGTGCTTTATGTCAATGATATTCTTCTCATTGGGAATGAATGGTTAGAGTGTACCAAAGCATAGTTAAATTAAAAATTTCTCCATAAAGGATTTGGGAGAACATTACAAGAAAATATGCTTTTAGCGACTAAATTCTTAGCAACCATAATGAAATAGTTGCTAAATATACAACTTTAGTTGCTAAAATTAATCTGGCTACTAAAGTTAAGTTACGAAAACTTTTTTGCGACTAACTAATAATTGGTAGCTATGAATGGTTGTTGTAATTTGGCTAGCCTTAACTAATTGTATAGTGATTAAAATTGGAGTTTGTAGCGAAAATTTTTATGGTTGCCATATATGAATATTAACTACGATCAATTTAACAACAAAATTCTAAATGGGTATTATAAGTCTTTTAAGTTGACATCAGTAACCAATTGATTTGGTTACTAATTAAGGATGTCTTTAATTAGCTTTTTAAACTCATAGTAACCTATATTATCTGGTCACTTAAAAAATACTTACAACAAGTAATTTCACATGGTTACTAAAAAGGTACTCGTAGCAATTGAACTTCTAATAATTTCTTGAAAATAATTAAAAGAAAAGTTTGAATTGAATTTAAAGGGTTAAATTGATCTTAAGGTAAATTTGATTTACAAAGTTAATTGAAATATACAAAAAGCATATTTATCATATTAATTGAGTAAACAATTTTTTACTTTAAATTTAACTATTTTCAATTCAAATTATGCTTTATTTAAAATATGTTAAATTGACTCTCTAAAATTCTACATTTTTTTTCCCCTTTTTTGTCTATATTGAAGCAAACATTTTCTTTCCTCATTTAGCAAAAACTACTGCATCTTCTCACTGTTTTGATGTCTTCTCGTCACTGCCACCTTTGACAGCCAGTGGAGCTCTCTTTGCACATGCTGCCTACCAAGCTAATCCTTTTCGTTGCGCAACCCATCCCTCCATCTTTGTCATCTCTTCTCTCATTTTGTGATCTAGTATGTGGAGACTGCGAAGACCCACTTTCTACTTTCACCAATTGTCCCTCCAATTTTCTTGATTCCTCTATTCCCAAGGTTGGGAAAATCTCCTGCATTAACGGTAAGACCAAAATCTCATTTTTCTTGGAAGAAATTGCTGAGTTTACGGAGCCATTCCAACGTGCCTTAATAGGTAAATTCTTTTTTGGCTTCCCAAATACATTTCAATGATTAAGTTCCTCAAATCTCTCAACCTTGTGGGTGGGTTCTCTATTAGATTCATCAATCAGAAACATATTCTCCTCCTCTTTAGTAATGTTGAATATTATTCAACCTTTTGCTTTAAGATAAAATGGCTCATAGATGGGAAACTTTTTTTTTAAGATAAAATTTTTAGGCAATATTGTTACTTGTCTGAGGGCTTGGCTTATTAGTTTAGTTCTTTTTTTTACTTTTTAATTTATTTTGAGTATTCCTTTGAGAGTCTTGTTTTTAACTTCTTGATTATGTCCTAGAAATCTACAAGAGGTATCTATGTATTGTTTGACTATATGAATTATGGTGAGGATTGAGGGGGGTCTTTTTTGGGACATAGAAAAAGTTATTTAGTACTTGCAACATTTTTGTTTGATGTTGAATAAGAAAATGTGAATTATACAGTGAAATATGTATCAAAACCTAATATATATGGGGAAAAAAGATGGAAAATTTTTTATGTAGTTGAGAGCTTTTAAATTAATAATGTAGGTAAAATATATAACAATTCTGAATTGGATTTTTATCTATGCTACAAGACTAAGAATTGGTTTTCTCAGACATCTTCTGAAGCAATGAAAGAAATGTTCCATTAATTGTTGTGCTATGTTAGTCTTGTTGGTTTTGATTGGCCATGTGCGGTCCTTTCCTTGTATTATAGTTCATATTTACATTAATTTTTCTTATTATGCTTACTCTCACAATCCCTTCATTCCTTATGGAACCTTCAATGAACTTACTATAGTTCCTCAGAATTTATTGTAGCTAGTGAGAAAAGAAGTTTGTTTTTATTCTCTAGGTTGGGTATGGAGAAAGCAAAACAACATTCTATGCCCTAGGCCATCAACTTGTGGTTTTATTAAACTTTCATGATTTTTTTTGTTAGTTTATTTTTGTGAACAAAAAAGTAAAGAAGGATCCTTAACCATATTTTCATAGAGTAAGATGTAAAGATAGAATTGACAGATAGAGAGGGAGTTTATTTCTTGTAGATCCCTTAATCATGATAGAGAACATAAACTCCAAGAAGCAACTACAAAGGGGAATAACGTCTAATTACACATAGGTTGTCATGAAAATTTGTTTATTTTCAACTTTTGAAATGTATTTTTTGATATCATTGCTTTTTTTCCATCAATCCTTCTAGATGACATGTTGCTTCATCTTATTTAATAAGAAATAAAATATTGCCCTTAGAATTTTGTCTTTGTCTTTAAAGATAAAAAGGAATTGTTCATCTGCTAATAACAAGGTGTGAAAGAGATTTGTGCTCATTGATTATGAAAGGGGATTCATTTTTTTCAGCATTTCTAGACCAAATTACACCTTTGAATAAATGAAACATGCTGGTAACTTAAATTGTACATAGATCTACCAACAGCTTCGAGTTTTGAGTGTAGCTTTTTCTTATATGTTTTATGCACTCAAATAGACATCATGGTATCTGCTCTATTGTCATTATTTTTCAAGCATTATTAAGGAGACTTGATCCATCAATTTTGGATCATTTTTGCTGTACATTCTATTTAAATATCAAATCGACATATTGCCCTTTCCTTACTCCTTCTTCTTCATTTAGCTATGATTTTCTAGTAGTTGGCAGTGATTTTTAAGTGGAAAAAAATTACACCGTAGTTTTGTGGAATTAATTTGTTGCACTACTTTATATACAATGTAAGTGATAATTGCCTATATTGAAGTCAAAATTAAAAGCTGATTATGGCAAACAAAGGTCGAGTCTCTTTTCATCTTCGTTGCCCTCTTCTTGATACTAATGTAGTGCATCCTGATCTATAAGCCCCAAAAATTTGTCCACTAATTGGTAGTTTCCCCCCATTTAAGATTTTACCTCAAAAGCTGTCAGCACAACATATTGAGATAGAAAAGCTCATAATAGAAAATAAGAGGTTAACTTTTACCCATGGAACTCTAAG
The DNA here is from genome assembly GCA_014898725.1 of Jacaranda copaia. NCBI lineage: Eukaryota > Viridiplantae > Streptophyta > Magnoliopsida > Lamiales > Bignoniaceae > Jacaranda > Jacaranda copaia. The sequence goes on from JACGDI010002022.1 coordinate 193,876, forward strand.
ACAAGATCTTGCTACAGCCACAGCATGAGTTTTAGTTAGTTCATGCTCACATTGCCCCCTTCAAGTCTCAAAAAGAACAAAAGATGAGAGGTATTATAGATAAAATCTCAATGATGTAATTTAAACTTGAAGCTACAGAGCCCATTAAAATAGAGTTGCAACAAGCACAAGCTGAAGCATAGAGCTTGGTTGCTACAAGGCAAGAATTAATTTCAAAGGTGTAGCAACTGATTCATGACCTTCTGATGGCTTACACTAAGTCATAGCAAATCCTTTCACTAATGGCTGAACTTGATAGCTAGAAATAGGAGTATCAACTTTGCAAGTAGTTAAAGATATAGGAGTTGTGTGGCATGCTCTCAGCTACATTTGATCTTTCTTACAATTTCCCATCCTACATCTCTCTAGGAATTATTACAAACTAATTTAAATTTTATTAGATCTCTGAATGCCAAATTAGTTATATCACTGTGTGCAAGTTTTTGTTTTTACTATTTTATGAATTGTTTTTTAGTTTTTGTGTTACAGATAAAATTGTTTGATGTTTTTGGGATTTGATGCGCATAGAGCAACTAACAACTACAAGAAGAAGTTATATAATGACCACCTTGAATCTTTTCAGGTGATGGAAAAGAAACTATATGGCAATGTTGAGAGAGGTTGGCAAGCTAAAAGCAGAGTTAACTAATTCCGCAAACTTTGACCTATGCATAGGTATATGCCATTTTCAGATTCATTTCCTTTCTCTTATATGTTTGTCTTGCAATCTTTGTTTAACTTTTTGAGAGCTCATTTATTGCAATGTGCAAATGCAAGAGGGCCCAATAGTGGTCCACCTGGATATTTGTGAAAGTATTTCTATAGGAAGCTATGCTTTTGGTCAAAATGCTTATAGTGTAAGACATGTATATATATGTAAAAATATGATTGATTGATAGTTTCTCATGTGAATTTGATTGTGCCAGGGCTTTGAAATTTTAGGATTTGATTGCTTTGTTGTGATGCAATTTGCCTGTTTTGCTTACTATGTAGCTCAGGACTTTAATTTTGTTTGCTTCTACATAATACTTGCTTTGCAGTGCTTGTTTGCAAGAATGGAGATTTGTTCTTGGTATGTGGGGCATCTCTTGCAAGCACCTGAGGAGGGTTGTAATATGATTCAATTTAATCACTTTTATTTTTTTTCTTTTTTCTTATTTTCCTCTAGGGGAGATTAGTTACCAATTTTTCTTTATTCCAAAAACATTATAAGGGAAGTAAGTACTTTCTTATTTCTATATAGCATAGGTACTCTGCACTTGTAATCCTATTTTAGTTTATAGTACATCCTGAATCTATTCCAACTCAAATTGTTTGGAAATTATTTGTTGGCTTCAAAGTTCATATTAGCAATCATTTCAAGCTACTTTTGCAACTACAATTTGGTTGCCAAAATGTACACATTAGCAACTAGTTGAAATTATTTCTCCAATTGGCATTTAGTTTTTAATGAGTACTAGCTGCACTTTTGGTCATCAAACCATAAAAAAAATGTAATAATTCTTGCAATAATATTAAAATTATTGCAACTAATTAGTTTTTTGCTAAAACATACTCTTTAGTAGTAAAGTTATACAGTCACAATATGGTCGCTAAAACATGTTAAATAACACAACTATTGTAACTATCTAAAAGTCATTGCAACCAATGATTTAGTTGCTAAAGAATCAATTAAAAGATGTGGTCATTGTATGCGTACCTACAACAACCATGTTAATGTTACAGCGACCATGAACTTTTACATTAGTGAGTAAAAAATATGCTGTTGATTTTTTCATCTTTACTAACCATTATTAGATGGTCATTAAATATGTATTTTTAGCGTCCAAGTTAAAAATACATTACTGAGCACTTTTAGTAGCTACTCTGTTGTAACCACCTGTGACCATCGTTATTTTGGTCACTATAAGTTTTAGCAACCATTTTTTTACTTTTAGTGACTAATGACCATGATTGCCGAAACCATTTTTTCTTGTAGTGAAAGCATCCTACGTATTAGGAATACGGATCTATACAGATAGATCAAAGAAGATATTGGGGCTCTCTCAAGTCGTGTACATTGACAAGATACTAAAGAGGTTAAGTTTGGAAGAATCCAAGAAAAGCCTCTTCCCATGAGACATAGTCTTTTTTTATCAAAGCTTATGGCCCCTGAGATTGAAGATGAGAGAGAAAAAATATCCCACATACATTATGCATCCATTATAGGGAGTATAATATATACTATTCAATGTACTAGATTAGATGTAGCACATGCTCTAAGTGTTACCAGCTGCTTTTAATCTAAACCTAGTGAAAGTAACTAGATGGCTGTAAAAGCAATGTTGAAGTACTTAAGAATAACTAAAGATTTATTTTTAGTATTGAAAATGGAGAATTGAAACTTGAAAGGTTTTTGAATTCTAATTTTCAATCCGATAAAGATGACCTTATATCTATCTTAGGATTTATATTTTGCCTTAATAGCGATGCAGTAAATTGAAAGAGTTCCAAACAAGATACCATGACTAACTTCTCCAGTGAGGTGGAATATATTGCAGCTTCAAAGAATGCAAAAGAGGGTGTTTGGATGAGAAACTTCATCTAAGAGTTGAAAGTAGTGCCTAGCATTGTAGAGCTGCTTGTTGTCTTTAGTGATAATACTATAACCATTGCAAAAGAAAAAGTGCTAAGCATCAGCAATCCAAGCACATTTTGAGGCATTATCGTTTGATCCTTGAGATCATTAATAGAGGTAACATCTAAGTAGAGTGGGTAGTTTTGAAAGAGAATATAGCAAACCCACTAACTAAACCTCTATCGCATAAAGTCTTTGAAGAACATCTTGAGAAGATGGACCTTAAGGCTATGGGGAAGGCTTTAGGGCAAGTGGGAGATTGTTGGAGTAGTGCCCTACGAATATTTAGCATTGGTGTGTAAATATTGTAATTATGTGATAATCATGATTGAATAATATTTTATAAAATAGCCATCTTTATCTTTACTTTTTATACTTCACTTACATTTATTTGGTTGAAGCCTTTAAATCATATAAGACTATGGGACTTGGTCACATATATAATGGTGATCCTAAAACACAAGTCTTAAAAGGTCATGGTTTTAAGTATTCCAAGTCGTAGGATCTTCTAAGAAGGAGCATCTAAGATTCAGATCAACTTGCACTAACGATGCATACTTTAAAGGGCTGGATATTGCCCTATTTTATGGGCAATCTATGTTAGTGGGTGCTCGTTAGAGAATAAGTTAGAAGAATTTACTAGATAGCTGTAGTGGTATATCGATAGTGGCAAGTTAGCTTATGATAGTGCATATAATTAGTCCTTGGACTTGAGGACCTATAGTAACCTTGTATTTAGGTTCTTATGCTTTGATTTTTTTTCCAACCACGTAGTGGATCATTTAGGGTTGAGATTGGGTATGAGCTACTTAAGCATGTAGGTTTGTGAGATGTAAGATGGGATCCATTTCCTCATTGCTATGAAGAATCTCCAATGTATTCTATAATAATCAATTCCAAAAAATCTTTGTGCAAGGTAGTCCAATAACTTGTGAAAGGTATTTTCTAAAGTTGAGGTCATAAAGGTGAATCAAATATTGAATATAGAGACATAGTGAAGCTATTAGAGAGCAGGCAAATAGACCTAGGCCTCTTTCAAGAGACAGGAGATAGAATGATTGTATTTGTATGACAGGTGTAAGCCATAATAGTTTATCAAGATATAATTCATTCATCCAATTAGTTGGGCCCCAAGGTTTGTTGAAAATAGTGCTCTGCAATACAATGAGATTGGCACTGTAAATTATTTCACTCGTGGTATAATCTTGATTGAATGATATTCTTTATATGACCATCTTCATCTTATGCTTTATTTCACTTCACTAGCATTTGGATGAAGCACTTAGATCACCTATGACTATGGGACTTAGTTTGGTAACCATGGAATAAGTCTCACATAGTCATGATTTTAAAACTTCCAAGTATCAGATCTTATGAAACGGGACATCTAAGATCTGAACAGACTTGTACTAAAAATGCATAAATCTAAGGATTGGATATTGCTTTATTCCATGAGCAATTATATAAGATATGGGTGCATGTTAGTGGGTGCTTGTTAGAGAACAAGGCATTGAAGACCTACTGGAGAATTCATTAGATAGTTGAAGTGGCAAGTTGGTAGTGGCTAGTTCTCCTGCTTACACTAATGCATATTATTAGTCATATGACTAAAGAATCCATGGTAACCTTGTGTTTGATCTTCACACTTTGACTCATCCATGACCACCTAGCAGGTCTTTTGAGTTGAGATTAGGTATGAGCTACTCAACATGGAGGTTTGTGAGATCCAAGATGGAATCTGACCCCTGGCTGTTGTGAAGGGCGAGTACATCTCCGATGTGTCCTATGATGATCGATTCAAAGAAATCCTTGCGCAAGGTGGTGTGACAATTTGGAAAAGAAGTTTTTCAAAGGTTAGGTCACATAATAGGGATCAAACATTGAGAATAGAGACATAGTATTGAGGTTAATGGGGAGCTGATAAATATCTTGCCTTAGACCTCTTTTAGGAGATAGGAGACGAAAGGACTGTATTTGCATGACATGCGTAGAGTGAAGGTGGTTTTCCAGAATATTCATTTCAGCCAATTAATCGGGCTCTATGAGCTTGAGGTTGGACATCGACCATAGAGATTAGGTAATCTTCAATTAATGAGATTAATTGAATTGAGTCAACTAGTTTAAAAGGAGTTTTAAATTAGAATGAATATAAGATATTCAAAAGTTACAAGGCATTGTGAGCCCATGTCCAATGAATATAGAATCTACTGGGTCACACACAAATTCCAATTACCGTCCAAATTAATGGAGGGAATTTTCTATGGTGTTAGAAAATGGTGTCTCCTAGTGGACTGATTTTGGAACCAACTTTGAGGGTCAATTTTGGCTTTATTAATTTAAGTGTTAAATTAATCAACTAATTTAAGAGTGAAATTAGATCAATAATTAAGGATTTAATTATTTGGTGCCAACATGACCATCAATTGGTCAAGTTAATTTAAAGAGTTAAGTTAACAAATTTAGCTTAAGGAGTTAAGCTAGTTTGACTTAAAGAGTTAAGTCAAAGGAAAATTAATTAAATTAAAGAATGAAATTAATTTGATTAATTAAGGAAGAATGAATTTTGGAGGGAAGACTCAAATGAGATTTGAGATAGCATCTTAATTAATTTGAAATGAGATTCCAAATGCAACAAAGATGCAAATGAAATTCAAATGATATTTGGATTCAAATTTTGCCACCTAAGCAACCTCAATTGGCCACCCCTCCTCATGCATTGTATGATGCCAACTTGGCCTCACACATTTTTAGCCTGTATATATAGATATAGAGAGAGGAGGTCGTGCATATGACAATGGTGTGAAGAATTAGATTCTTCATTTCCCTCCAAAATATTTGTAAGCTAGCATTTCATGTGTTGAAGGCTAAGCTTCTTTCATCATCTTTCTACTGCAAATTTGGCCTTCATCATCACCAAATCTCAGGTCTTATTGCAACTAAAATACTAGAGATCTAGGAAGTTTCATTGGTGTGTGGACTATTTCAATAGAGTTAAGACGTATGCCTTGCTCTGTTTTTGGAGAGCTCTTTGCGATTTTGTACAGGACAATATAGATGGTTAATCAATCTGAATTTTTAACTAGATATTATCCAAGGTTTTTTCTATCTCCAATAATTTTTCCAGAATTTTTGGAGGCGATTTGGAAGGACAATCGTTGCAATCCTTTCGCTATGTTGCTAGCAGGTAGATTCTGGAAGCGGTGAAGTGTTCACTTGTTTCATCTTGGGTTTTCTTATCAGGGTAATTCTCTATATAAATCTGAATCCAAGTCATAATTACATCCATGGGATGCTGCACTAGTTATTTTATGTTTTGAAGTTTTGATTATAGATCCTAGTGCCTATCTTGCTTTCAAATGGTATCGGAGCCATAATCATGCTTTGATTTGGATTTTATTTGGTTGATTAATTCATGTGATGGATTAATCTGGATCACCATACTCTCAATTCAATTGATGGATCGGAGAATTTATTTTATTTTTGTGTGGCTCCTTGATTGATGAATTAAAAGCATGCTGTTATGTGATTTAAGTGTTAATTCATGTAGTTAGTATGTTTTAATTCATAGTAATTAATGTTGAAAAATGTTTTGGCATTAATTGATGTTATATATTGCTATAGCATGTTCATTTATGACTGAAAGAGTTTTGATCATTTTTGGATCCAATTGGATTGGAGTTAGGTTGGAGATTTTTGGAGAATTTGATTCTCACTTGACTTGATTTTTGAAGCATGATTGAGCACTTTAATTTTCTGTTTTGAAATGAGTTTCAGGTCTGGAAATTGGTCCATAATGTGTGATTTAATGTTTAGAATGTGTTCTATAATTTTTGGTGGACAAAAGTTGAGCTAAAAATTGGTTAACTCGCCTTTGACCCCAAAATGGCCGGCTAGCTTTGAGCAAGCTACTAGGGTAGTGGCAGCCCAATGGCACACTCAGCTCAGCCAGCAGCTACCAGTTGAGGGTTGAGTAGGTTTTGAGCCATTTTTTTGGCTCCTTAAGTGGCTAAAAATGATGTTAAATCA
>JACGDI010002022.1:211262-226037 GCA_014898725.1 Jacaranda copaia
AGAGAGAGAGAGAGAAACTTCAACGCATGAAAAATTGCACTTTTGGAGGGAAAATGAGAATCTTAATGGAATAGCCATCTAATGGCCAACCATCTCCTATTTATAGAGAGAATGGTGTGATGCAAGTTAGCATCACACCTACCATGGTTAGTTGGCCAACTTGTCAACCGACTAGCATATGAATTTCACATGTTGCATTTAATTTGCATCTTCATTTCATTTTACGAAATGTAATGCAAATTAACTCTAATTAAATTCAAATAAACTCTTTTATTTGAAATTTCCTTCAAATTCCAAATTCTCATTTTAATTATAGTAACTCTTTAATTTAATTAATTGATTTGACTTAGCTTCTTAAGCCTTAACTTAACTCTTTAAGTTATAAGGTGTCAACTTAACTCTTTAAAGTTAAACTTGACTAACTGATCATCACATAGCACATATTAAATTAACTCCTTAAATTATTTTGATTATTTAACAATTAAATTAATTAATCCAAGATGACAAAAAACTAGTCAACAAACTTCTCCTCTAAAATGTAAAGGTGAACTTTCTAACTTTTTAGAAAATTCCTCCCATCAAGTAGAACTTCCTTTAGACTTCTGTGTGTGATTCATTAGGTTCATCCATTCATTAGACATAGGTTCACAACTCATTGTGATATTTTGAATATTAAAATATTCATATTAGTTTAAACTTATTTAAACTAACAAGTTTTTTAATTATTCTTCATTAATTGAAGATTACCTAATATCTATATTTGATGTCTAGCAACAAGCTCATGGAGCTTAACTAATTGGATGAAATGAATATGATCTTGACGAACTATTCTAGCTCTACGCTTACCATGCAAATATGGTGCTTCCATCCCTTATTTCTTGAAATTAGGCCTAGGGCAAGATATTTGTTGGCTTCCCAAATAGCCTTGATAACTACGTTTCCTAATATTCGGTTCCCATTTTATAACCTCATCTTTAGAAAACTCATTTTCCAAATTGTCATACTACTTTGCATAAGGATTTATTGGGATTGATCATTATAGAATACATAGGAGATGCACTCGCCCTTCACAATGACGAGGAAATGGATCTTATCTTAGTTCTCACAAAACTTTATATCTAAGTAGCTCATACCCAATCTCAATCTGGATGACCTACTATGTGGTCAATGAAGAGTCAAGGTATGAGGACCTAAACACGAGGTCATTAGGGATTCCTAGGTCAAAGGACTAATTATACACACTAGCAAAAGCTAAACTTGCTACTACTGACTTGCGACTTCAGTTATCTAGTAGACTCTCTAGGTAGGTCTTTAGTGAACTTGTTCTTTAATAGGTACTCACTAATATGCACCTATGTATAACATGGATTGCTCATGAAATGGAGCATATCCAAACTTCTTGGATTTATACACATTAGTGCCAGTCTATCCGAATCTAAGATACCCTATCGTGTAAGATTCTATGACTTGGAATATTTAAAATCACGATCGTGGAAGACTTACTTCATTACACCATCAAATACCTGACCAAGTCTTATAGTCATGTGTGATTTAGGGGCTTTAACCAAATGCTAGTTAAGTATATAAAGCATATGATGAAGATGGCCATTTTATTTGAATATCATTCAATAAAGATTATATCACAAGTGAAATAGTGTACATGCCAATCTAATTAGTTGTGAGGCACTATTTCAATAATCTCCCACTTGTCCTAAAGTCAATTCCCCATAGTCTTAACAACAATGTTCTCAATATATCCTTCAAAGACCTTTTGCATTGGGGGTTTAGTTAGTGGATTTGCTATATTCTCTTCTAAGGCAACTATATCTACTCAATTATTTCCTCTATCAATTGATCTCATACATCAAATAATAACATATTTACTTATGTTTGGATCACTAATGAGATTTTGGCTCTTTTACTTGGGCAACTGCTCCGTTGTTGTCACAAAGGACAATTATAGGTTTAGCAATGCTAGGAACTACATCCAACTCTAGGATGAAGTTTTTCATCTAAACACCCTCATTTGCAATTTCAGAAGCTATAATATATTCCACCTCAATGGTAGAATTGGTTGTAATGTCTTGTTTAAAACCCTTCCAACTCACCACATTGCTATTGAGGCGAAATACAAATCTAAAAGTGGATTTAAGTCATCTACATCGGATTGGAAACTAAAATCTAAAAGCCCCTTGAGTTTTAATTCTCCATTATTGTATGCTAAAAACAAATCCTTAGTTTTCTTAAATTCTATATGATTGCTTTTACAGCTGTATAGTGACTTTGATGGGGTTTAGACTGAAAGCAACTCATAACTCTTAGAGTGTGTGCTACATCCAGCCTTGTAATTTGAATGGCATATATTATGATCCCTCTAGCGAACGCATAAGGTTTGTGGGACATTCCTTGGAAAACAAGTATGGCACTAGGATCTAATATCAAAACTTCAAAACATAAAATCAACTAGTACTTACAAGCATAATAAGGATCTAATCATGATAGGAATTTATATTTGGTGAGAGCATTACCATGAAAAGAAAAATCTAAGGAGTAGCAAGTGAACACTTTGCTAGTCCAAAAATTGCCTACAATTGGCGCAGCTAGAAAAGTGCAATGATAGCCCTATCAAATCCCCTCCAAAAACTCAAAAAAAATATATGGAGCTTCACAGCATCTTGATGAACTCTCATTTAAAATTTCAGATCAAAAGTCCACCTGAAACTCCCTAATAAATTTTCCAATCCAAACTCTATGCAAGTGGATCTCCTGAGACAAGCAAGTCAAATACCTTGCCTCTATTGTAATCATCCACACATTAATGAGATCTTCCTAAATCTCTAGTCTACAAGATGGAGTAAGACCAGGGATTCAACAATAGTGGAGGCCGATTTTAGGTAAGGAAGAAGAAGAAGAGAGGAAAGCTTCTAATATAGGACTACTTGCTTGCAAAAGTTTTTGGAGGGAAAGAGGGAAGAATCTAATTCTTCATATCAAATGTGTTATGCATGACCTCCTCTCTCTCTCTCTATATATATAGATGCTAAAAATGTGTGATTCCAAGTTGGAATCACACAATGCATCAAGGAGGTGGCCACAAGGGGTTGCTAAGGTGGTAAACTTGAATCCAAATCTCATTTGAATTTCGTTTGCATCTTAATTACATTTGGAATTTTATTTCAAATTAATTAAGATGCTAATTCAAATCTTATTTGAATTTTCCCTCCAAAATTCATTTTGCCCAATTAATTAAATTAAAATCTTTAATTTAATTAATTATCCTTTGGCTTAACTTTTTAAGTCAAACTAGCTTAACTACTTAAGATTAATTTTATTAACTTAACTTTTTAAGTTAACTTAACCAATTGATGGTCATGTTGCACCAAAAAATTAAATCCTTAATTATTGGTCTAATTTAACTCCTTACATTAGTTTATTAATTTAACACTTAAATTAATCAAGCCAAAATTGACCTCCAAACTTGGTGCCTAAAAATTGGTCCACTAAGAGAAATCCTTTTTTAACACTTAGAAAATTTTCTTCTAAAATTAGGAAGCTAATTGAATTTTGATTATGACCCAATAAGTTCTACCATTCATTAGCAATGGGCTCACAACTCCTTATGACTTTTGGATATATTATATTCATTCTAGTTTAAAACTCCTTTTAAACTAGTCGACTCAATTCAATTAATTTTATTAATTGAATAATTTCCAATCTCCATGGTCAATGTCCAACCTTAAGCCCATGGAGTCCAACTAATTGGCTGATGCCATGCAAATATAGTCCTTCTATCTTTTATTTTTTGAGAGATGCCTAGGGCAAGATATTTGTTGGCTCCTTAATAGCCTTGATACTATGCCTCTATTCTTAATGTTCGATCCCTGTTATGTGACCTCACCTTTAGAAAACTCCTTTTCCAAACTGTCACACCACCTTGCACAAGAATTTCTTGGAATCAGTCATTATAGAACACATAAGAGATGCACTCACCCTTCACAATAGCAAGGAGTCAAATTTCATCTTGGATCTTACAAACCTCCATGCCAAGTAGCCCATGCGCAATCTCAACCTGAAAGACTCACTAGGTGGTTAAGGAAGAGTCAAAGCATGAGGACTGGACACAAGGTTATGATGGATCCTTAGGTTAAAGGACTAATATTATACACTCGCATAAGTAAGAGAACTTGCCACTACTGACTTGCTACTATGGCTATTTAGTGGATTCTCTAATGGATCTTCAATGCCTTGTTCTCTAACAAGCACCTACTAACATGCACCCTTACCAATCTTATATAGTTGCTCATAGAACGGAGCAACCTCTAACCCTCATATTTATGTATCATTAGTTTATGTCTATCTAGATCTTAGATGTCTCATCTCTAAAGATCCTATGACTTGAAAGATTTAAGATCACAGTCATGTGAGACTTATTCCATGGTGATCAAACCAAGTCCAGCAGTCATAAGTGATCTAAGGGCTTCATCTAAATGCTAGTGAAGTAAAATAAAGCACAAGATGAAAATGGCCATATTAAGAATATCATTAAATCAAGATTGCTTTACTAGGAAATAGTTTATACAAGGCCAATCTTATTGGCTTGTAGGGCACTATTCCAACAACACTAACCATCACCTTTTATTATGAATTCCACGTCAGTTTTTTGAAATAGCTACTAAATGGCTAATTCAACAGCAGTTGAGACAAACCATCACAAAATATATGCCACGATTAATCTATTTTCTTGCAGTGTGCATATGTATATATACTATATATGTATATAAGTATGAAAAACAATTATACTATATATATTTTTATAAATATTAAATATTATTTAATTTGGAATTAATAAATAGAAAAGAATAGATAAAAATAAAAGTAATTTAAATTCTATTCATAAATTTATATATATATGTATATTATATATATGTGAATAAGTATAAATAGAAAAAATAAGTATACGTGTATGAATAATCAGAAAGACAAAAGATAAAAATAAAAATTACGTAAAATTTTATAGATAAATTTATATATATTGATGACATTGAAAGTTGTGTATACTAGATTAGGTTAGTGTTTGAATTAATTCAACCTAGTTGGTTGGGTAGTCCAACTGAGAGAGAGCTTTGGGCTGAGATCTACAATCACAAGCTAATGTCAGACTAGCTAAAGACACTCTGATGTTCAAGTTAGTACTAGTCGAGTAGATAAATCTAGCAGCAAAGTAATGGCATATAGTAAAGAATGGCATACCTTAAGAGTGGCTGGCAATGGGGTATTTATAGCCTTCTCCAGGTAGATGATATGTCCTAGTACCCCTATCATGTGTAAAGGGCTCTTGTCTTTGTATAGGGAGCTATAGGTCATCTCCCATCCGTGTATTGCTTTAGATGGTATCACCTCCAGCTTTTAGGGAGAAAATAGTATACTAGTGGCACGTCTCTTGACAGGAGCGGTCGAGGATGGTATTGGGGCAGCATGTGCCATTAATGTGGAGGCATGCTACCTGTCACGATATTAAATACAATAGAGATGCGATTAGGTGTTGGAACAACCTTGCTAGTCGATAAATGGACTAGTTTTGGGGTGAGAGCGGCGTCCATGGTTGCGGGCGCTTGAGATCTCTTGTCCTGCTTACTGTATAGGTGACAAGGTAATGGTCGACAGCCTAACTAGATCTCTGAGGTGAGATAGGCCTGAAAGTACATTATAAGGTCGATAATTGTTGGGCGAGCTATCCCATATTATATAAAAATATGTATTAAATGAGAATATATGAAATAATAAGAAATAATGATAAATTTATGTACATGTCTATGATGAGAAATATATGAAATAATGGAAGAAGAGAGAAATAAGAATAAAAGGAAAAGAAAAGAATGAAAAAAGAAAAAGAAAAAAAGTATGATAATAAAAAGTTATTTAAATTGAACTGTAAATATATGAAATGATGAAGGGTAAATTGGTCTTTTTAGATTAAAATTATGTTAAAAGGGCAACAAATGTGGAGAGGGAGACGGTGTGCGTGGTTTTATAAAACATAAGAAAATTATTTTATATACACATATATATTTTTCACATTAAGGTTTGATGCCTATTTCCCAAATCATAGGAAGGTAAATTGCAACTAGCACAAGAAAATTATTACCATTGCAATGGAGCATTTATTTATTTTTTTTTCTGTTTGGTTATATAGGGAAAGTTGCATTTTTGGTCATATTGGATAGAGGGGGTTTGCACTTTTGGTACTTAGGTTGACACTTATCAAACTAAAACTCTAAATTTTTTAACATATTTGGGACAACACCTCAACTTTCGTTAGTGTTTGGAAAAAAAAAATTGTTAAATTAAAAAATTTAATTACCCAACAACCAAAAAAATTTGATTTACTTATAAAAATTCCATAAAATTTGAAATGCCTAATCAATCTTCATTAAAAAAATTTAAACAAATAATAAAAAAATTTAAAAATATATAACACAAAATCCTCATAAAAAATTAAAATTTTTATAAATCAACATAAATATCATGTGATAATATCAATATAAATATATATATATAAAATAAATATCATATAAATATATACATAAATATATATAACCCAACATTCTTTCCCCAACCCCACACTACTGGCCATGGCCAATTACCAAGTTTAGCCATTGTTGTAGCTGGCTATGGAAAAATGGCTGGCATCTAGCGGCATGGCCTATGGTTGGCCATGGTTGATCAGTTGTTAGCTACTAGTTGTCCATGGCTTGGCCTGAGGTTTAGTGGGGTGCGGGAGTTGGTTGGAAGAAAAGAGAATAGGGGGAATGGGGATGGCAGGGTAGGGAAGGAGTAAACATATATATATATATATATGTGTGTGTGTGATGAGGTTAAAAGTCATATTTAGTGAATAGGGTTGTATTTAGGCTAATTCGACTAGAGAGGTCGAGTGATCCAATAGTAATATTTTTTGAGGTTTGAGATTTGCAACAAACAGTAAACATTAAACTAGCTGAGGTGTTTTCAACGAAGGCACTCTGACACTGAAGTTAGTTCTAGTCGAAACAAGGTAATCAAATGGAAGAGTATGAGCATGTAGTATATATGGAATTACCTGGAGTGTGATTGGTAGTAAGGTATTTATAGCCTTCTCTTAGTATGTGATATGTCTAAAATACCCCTATCAAGTGTAGAGGACTCTTGTCCCTTAATACTATTTTAAGTGGCATCATCTCCTAGTTTCTAGGATAAACAGTACTTTATGGGTGCGCCTCTCTGCTAAAGTTGGTGGTAGAGGTTGTATTAGGTGGCACATGCCATTAATATGGAGGTATGCTACTTGTCAGAGCATTAAATGTGGCAAGAAAATAAGTCAATGCCAAAGTGAGCACTCTGGTCGACAACCATCGAACAAACAAGATGATCGACCAGAGAGATGGTTGAGTGAAGCAAGTAGCTTGAAGCCTCCTATTGAGTGCGATCAAGAATAATACCTTCGACTAGGTGGTTGTGGCCAAGTGAACTAGCCTAATTGGGTCCAGAAGCGACATTAGGCTATGCATATTAAGTGGGTTTGGGGGCCTTTTTTGAGGTCAATAGCTTATTGCCTAGGCCTGTTGGGCTATCCTATACATGAGTCCCTCCAACTCGTGGTCTTGATCGAGCTTGTCAACAAGAAAAAGTAAGGAGTAGATAATTGAGCAGTAATTACGATGGTTTTTTGATGGTTATACGTATTCAATTAGGATTCTAAGTTCTTGATTAAGGTTTTTGAATAATTGACCAGGATTTTTGAATTCTCAATCAGGGGTTTTGATGGTTTTGAACATTTAATGCGCTAGTTACATCACAAAATAAGAAGTGCTTCAGCTATAAATAGGCGAGGTAGAGGCATTCATTTTTCACTTTCCTGAAATTTAGTCTAGTTGAGTTCATGCTTTCAGAGTTCTCTAAATTCTTTCTGCACTTAGAGTTTTCAAGCTACCCACTATAAGTTTTTTTATAAGCTTGTGCTTTTCTTCATTTTTCTTTGCAAAGATTTCTAGTGCTTCAGATAGTGAGAACACTAGGTTCGATGATGTACAGTTCCAGGGGAAAACTGGGGTTGAAAGTATGTTTGAGAGCACATGTGAGAATAGTTCTAATAGTTCATTAAGTGATAGCTCGACCTCGATCAGCTCAAGCACGGAGAGGGCTGCCTTTAAGGACAAGGCTAGCCCAAGTGAGGTACCTGCATCACGCAATCAATTATTTACATGAGACCACTATAGTGAAATAGTTTCCAAAATTTCTCTCACTAACTTAGTTCGAATTAGGGAAATGCAAATTCTTGGTGGGTACAAACTTTTTGTGCCTGAGCTCAAGATAGGATGCATTGACCTCTAAAAGGATGCATAGTAGTGTTTGAGAAGGGATTCAAGTGCAGTCTTAGGTTTTCCTTAGCGCCAACTATAGTCGACCTGCTGGTAGGCCTCGAGGTCTGTATAACTCAACTTCTCCCTAACTATAGTTTTGCTGTGTTGATGTACTTGTTCAGCCAGCTAACCTCTTTTTCCAACCTTTCAAATCTATTCCATTTGCCAATATCCCAGAAGTTGGGTAATACAGAAGAGTTTAGCTTTTATTATCTGACGGAACACCTGTGTCGAAAGTTCTTGGTAGCCCTTTCCTCCTCGTATGGCCAGGAGTGGAACTTTCTTTATGTGGCTTAGAGAATTTAATATTCCTAAGGAGTGGTGGAGGAGGCAAGTGGAAATGCTAAGAAACCAAATGCCCAACTGACCCAACACTTTTGTTTGGGACCTGGTTGATTTTAAGCACATGGTGGCCTCGATCCTAACTGAGGAAAGATATCTGGTGCTAGTTGGCCTGTCGCCAGCCATGCTTGATTTTCCTGAGGTAGATTGACTAGGTAGTGATCGTTGTTGATTGTGATAATTGTAAATTTCTTTCTTTCGACTCGATTTTGATGGCTTTTAGTTGTACTTTGTTAGCAAATCGAGAAGTGATAATAGCTGACAGCTAAGCAGAAGCTATAGCAAAAGTATAAAGAAATGAAGAGCACCGTCGAGCTACTGCTCAATGAGAGGCCTCCATAGCAAAACTTGTCCCTACAACACGCTCAACCACCGTCCCCATATTACCTCAAAATGAAAAGGCACCCCAGCTCCAACCCGTTCAACCAAAGAAGCGCATTTGAAGTAGCCCTGTGTGTTGAGGTAAAAAATAGATGACCAAAGAAAGAAGCTCAGTGCCCAAGAAGACAGTAGGTGATACGGGTAAACAAAAGGCAGTGATGGGCTACGACTTGTTCAACAAATATGGAGATGGGGTGCTATTTCAACTTTTTTGACTAGAATCACCCTACTTCAGACTTGACCCCACCATGGAGGTAACTAATTCGACCTCTATCATACAATCGAGGATGATGGGCGGCGATGCCCTGAAGTAGATGGTGATTGGGCTTTTCTCCATGAACTAGTGGTGGCTCATGTAGCTAAGCCAGGTTGGTGCCCTAAGGGCTCTGGCCTACCATAGTAATATGGAAAGTGTGAAGTTGACTGTTTCTCATTGAATTTTTGTTTCAAAATGTTGTATTATTTACTGATGCTTTGTGTTTTAGGTGAGCTTGCTAGGATATAACTTTTACTGCCAATCGGAGTTAGCTCTGTCAGATCGCAAAAAGTTGCGAGAGGGAAGGGATATAGAAACCTTCAAAGTTCAACTTGAGTCTTTCCAGCTTTACGTCGAGCAGCTGGCGAAGGAGGTGGCCGACCTCCAAGAGCAGATAAATACCAAAGATCAACAGCGGGTATAGATGGTCGAGGAGAGAAGTTGAATGGACTCTATGCGGAAGAAGGTTCACTTGGATATGCAAGTGAGCTATTCCTCTGGTCGATCGGCAAGTCAAGCAGATGCGCTCAATGAGGCTTGGGAGGCCTTCACTTCATAGCTCCACATAATGCGGTGGGAGGCAGTGGAACAACTTATGCTGAGCTTGGCCTTCCAAGATGCGAGCATAGTTATGTCCATCAACGATGCTCATGAGGTATTCTACAAGGCCATAATTAGCTTGAGTGTCTAGCTACACTTTTTGGGATGATAATAAAAATAGAATAAGCCTTGCTCTGGATGAAAAGTTGTAGCCTTATCTAGAGTTTGAGAAGGGCGCGATCAATGGGGCCGTGGAAAAAGATACCGCAACAAATATCCTTATTGAGCTAATAACTGAAGCCCAACAAACACAGGTTGAGGTCAAGGCCAGGCTGGTTGAGATGGTGAGCGAATTTGCCTTTACTGAGGACCTTATCGTCTAACTAAAGGTGGAGCAGGTCAACGTCGTGCAATATATGTTGTGCTTAACTAACTTTATGAGTGATGTCGCAGGGCCTTCACGACCAGCTCAAGCCATTCAACCACTTATATCTACCATACCAAAGCTCAATTAGGATTGGCCGAAAGTTGACCACGCTGGGTCCAGCTAGACTTAATCTCTAAACTCTTTGTTACTTTTTGTTGTTTTCTTCTGTTTGTTTTTTTTATTTTTGTAATAGAATGGTATTTTGTAATGATCATCCCAATCAATGAAAAATCTTTTTTCACATCTCTATTGTCGAATGAAATCATTTTCACATGTTTCTTGTTGAATGCAACTTTAGTGTCGCAATTATTTGGGTGAATAGTGGACGACTATGTTAGTTTACTAAGGAAATTCAACTTTGTCGTCGATTTTGATTAGTGTTGAGAGATATGCACGATTTTTCTAAAGCGCACTTAACAACTTATTTTCACAATTTTGTGGTCGATTTTCATTTTCTTATTGTTGGCTTGTTGATCAACTATTGGGTTGATTATATAGTTTGAGCTAAAAATCCTTAAGTTGGTAACATATAGCAGTTTTGAGTCAATAGCATGGTTGATTTAGACTTTAGTTTGGCAGTGTGAAGCTGGTTTTACGCCAATTGCGTGGTCGACATAAGACTTGAGTGGTAGCATGGAGTTATTTGTTTGTCAACTACAGGGTCGACTTGAAAATTGAGTGGTAGCGTGAAGCTGCTTGTTCGTTGATTATAAGGTTGACTTGAAACTTCAGGTGGCAGTATGAAGCTGCTTATCCGTTGACTACAAGGTTAACTTAGAACTTGGGTGGTATAAGGTAGATACAACTGTGATAATGTGAACAAATGGTAGTAGTATTGCTGGAACTTTATTGATATCAAACAATATGAGGATGATTACAATGTGATTTCATATGTAGAATTTCTTTAGGTTGATGGCGTTTCATGAACAAGGGAGCTCATCCACATCCAAATTAGCAAGTTGGTAAGGATTATGCTTTGATACCTTCACAACGGTATAGGGTCCCTTTCATTTTTGGGTCGAGTTTGCCAACATTCTTAGACATTTCCACCTTTTTGAGAATGAGGTCTCTAACCATAAAATGGCGTAACTTGACCCCTTTTTTGTAGCTTTCCGCCATCTTCGACCTACAGTGCTGCATAGTATTATAAGCTTTCTGCCTTTGCTCATCGATAGTCTCGAGGTCGAGCTTCCTTTTTGATGTATTTCTGAGTGGGTGGAACTGAATTACTGGAGTTGTATATTATATTAGCTCTAAGGGGATGACTACCTTAGACCCATAGACCAGACTATACGAGCTGTGACCTATAGCTGTACAGGGTATTGTCCAGTATGCCCATAATATATTTGGGAGATCGTTTGCCCAACTCGACCTGGTATCTAGTATCCTAGCTTTCAAATGGTCAAGAATCATTCTATTTGTCACTTCTGTCTGGCCGTTCGACTGTGGATTACCTATTGAAGTAAAATGCTAGGTGATTCTCAAGGTTTCATACCAGCTTTCGGTATTGTCTAAAATGAGTATCTTGTGTAGGCCAAAACAACAGATGATTTTTTTTGGATGAAACTTTTAATAGTCAAGTTGGTTATCTTTGGTATAGCTTCAGCCTCAACCCACTTGATAAAATACTCGACCCCCATGATTATAAACTTTTGCTGACCTATTAACTTTGGCAGGGAGCCCAAAATGTCGATCCCTACTAATTGAATGGCCAAGAAAGTTGAACATTGACCATGGGTGTGGCAAGTTGATGTGGTAGGTTTGAATGAACTTGGCATAATGTACATTTTCGAGCAAAATCCCCAAAGTCTTTTAGTAATGCTGACCAAAAGTATCCATACCTAATTATCTTATGTGCAAGAGATCTTTCCCTGGAATGGTTCCCACACATGCTTGCGTGGATATCCTATAATACTTCAGGAGCCTAATCGGGATCAAAGCATCCCAAAGGCAATCCAGAGATCAACCTCTTATACAGTTGGCCGTGTTCATTAAGCGCAAACTTAGCAACTTGTCCTCGAAGGTGTTGAGCCTCATTTTTATCTTCGAGGACTATGCCATGACTCAAGTAGAGTTTGATTGGATCTTGCCATGAAAAGATTGTCTCCTCAATGCTTCCTACTGGGTTCTCCTTAAGTGGGCTAATCAACGGCCTATCCACAATCAAAAATATTTTTATCCTGTCTCTTGTGCCTCTGGTAGAGTTAGCGAACTTGGACAGGACATTTACACGCTCATTCTTAGATTGAGGTACCTGACTGAGAGTGAACATTTTGAATGATTGCTGTAATTTTCTAACCTCTACCAAGTACCAACTCATTATTGAATCCTTAGTCTCAAAATTTCCTTCGACCTATTCTGCTATCGACTATGAGTCTATGATGATAGCTAGGTGCTCAATACCTCAATCTAGTGCCATCTTTATTCCAATGAGGAGAGCCTTGTATTTTGTTTCGTTATTAGTAACTATATAGTTGAGTTTTATTGCAAAATCATACTCCTCAGCTGTTGGGGAATGGAAAGTGAATCCTGCTCCATCTCCAAATGTGGTCAATGATCCATTGACATGAAAAGTCCAAACAAAAAGAGCTTCGCAATTTTCCTTAGGTAGGTCAACTCGTTCAATGATGAAGTCTGCAAAAACTTGGGCTTTGATGGCTGCTCTAGGCTGGAAAGTGATGTCAAATTCTTCCAATTCGATGGCCCATTTAGTTAACCTCCTAAATGTGTCTGGCTTGGACAAAACTTGCTTCGATGGCTAGTTGGTCAACACTCTCATACTATGAGACTGAAAATATGGACGCAGCTTTTGAGCCATGGTGACCAGTGCCAAGGTAAATTTCTCAATCTCCAAGTAGTTATGCTCTGGCTCTTAGAGCGACTTACTACAATAATAGATTGGTCAATAGCTTCCATCTCTGGTTGAGACTAGGACTGAGCTAATCAATACCTCTAAAATTGCTATATATATATATGAAGTACTTCACCAAGCTTGGGTTTTGCAAGCATAGGGGGTGAGGACAAATACTGCTTTGACTTAACTAGTGCTTGATTACATTGTTCGTTCCATTGAAAACTCAACTTCTTAGCATTCATGAGGATTTTAGAGAAAGGCAAGCTCTTGTCTACTAATCTTGGGATGAATCTACCCAAGGTAATGATCCTTCTAACCAACTGCTGTACATCTCTGACTATTCGAGGTGGGTTAATGTCCAAAATAGCCTGAATCTTCTACGGATTGGCCTTAATATTATAACACCTCCAAGCTTCCTTGATATTACATTACAACTCATCTATGCCCACTGAGGTCGGGAATTTGATCTTCATATGATAGGTCGAGATAATAGCACATAAGTTGTTGAGGGCTGGTCAACCCATTATGACATTATAACTGAAAGGGGTGTTGACCACCAGATAGTTTACCATCAAAGTCTTTCTTCGAGGGGCCTCTCCTAAATGATGTCAAAAGATTGATATGCCTTTCCGAGATAATTTTTCATCCCCCAAATCCAACCAGAGAGGTATGCACAGGTTCAAAATTCAACTTCCCCAAGCTCATTCTTTTCAGGGTAGAGAGAAAGATAATGTTGGCTGAGCTACCATTATCAACCAAAATCTTTCTCACTTTAAAGTTGGCAATCTCAAAAGAGACCACCATGGGATAATAAATTCTATGGTCAATATTATTTCCTTCGAGGTGGGCCAGGTTACTACCAGTGAAAAACATAGGCTTTGCGCTCATCAATATATGGTATGTGGTTTCGACGGGCGAGGCTTTGGTCAGCTCCAATTTCCTCTGAGTTTTCTTCCTCACTGATTTTGAGTTCCCCTAGTTGGACCTCCCGTGATCATATCAATTACTCATCGCATAGGCGAGCAATCTTCTTGGATGGGTTTTTTTCCTTTGTCCTCCTTTCTCGGGCTAACCAACCTTTCTTTACAGGGAGTCCGATAAGTTTTGCCACCTTCAACCTGTATCTCTATGGCCACATACATTTTGAGATGGCTTTATTTGATGAGCCTTTCAATTTCATCCTAGAGATTGAAACATTCATTTGTGTTGTGCCCCTTTTGTTTATGAAAATGGCAATACTTATGCAATTTTTTCATCGCTTCAGTCTTCATTAGCTTCCTCAATTTCTTGTAGAGATTGTTATGCTGTATGGCAAACAGGACCTCTCTCCTCAAAATATTTAGTAGGGTTTAGTCATGGAAGCGCTTTATTGGAGATCGACCTCTCTCTTTATATTTCTGATTGTTTCACTCTTTTTTCTTTTTGTTGACCTTAGTGTTTTCAAACTTTAGTTTGTTCATCTCTTCTTGGGTCATATATCTTTCTACCAGGTCGAGCAATTCCTCCGTCGACCTCGAGCACTCTCACACCAATGCATTGGTGCATTCTTTATGTCTGAGTCCCAAGAACAACACAT